>JANZXP010109031.1:0-18645 GCA_027576715.1 Erythroxylum flavicans
ATGCACGTACAATAAATTCTTATATGCACATATCTCTATTCACAAATGCATGAGCATGAGATGTGTTGATTTACCCCACTCTTGGACCCGTTTCTCTGGTCCAACCCGTTCTCTGGAAACGGGATGTTACAGTAACTGTGTCCCTTCAGTGAGAAATCAACTAGTTGGCATGGTTGTTGGGCACCTTTGGTAAGCAAAACGCACAGTCGTTGGGCACCTTCGGCAAGTGAATGGCCAGTTGTAACAGTAGCTGGGCAACCTTGGTGAGAAACTAGCCCATTGTAATGATCACTGTGCTGCTTTGATCAGAAAACAACCAGTTGTCATTGTTGTTGGGCACCTTAGATGAGCAAAACAACCTTTTTGTATAGCTGCTGGCAACTTAGATGAGAGAAACAACCCTTTGGCATAGCTGTAGTGTACCTTCAGTGGACAAAACAACCAGTTGATATGATCGCTGGGCACCTTCAGTATGCAAAACAAACCATTAACACTGCCACTTAGCATTTTAAGTGAGTAAAAATCCCATTGTAACTGTTATTAGGAACCTTTGGTGAGAAAAAAAGCATTATAATCATCATTGGGCAGATTCAATGAGAAAACTTAGTTGGAATGTTCATTAGCTACCTTCGGTGATCGAAACAAGCCTTTGGCATAGTTGCTGGGCACCTTCGGTGAGCAAAACATCCAATTGGCATGGTAGCTGGGCACCTTTAGTGAGGAAAACAACCCATAGAGATAATCACTGGGCACATTCGTTAAGAAAATTTCCTATTGGCATGGTCGTTGGGTACCTTCAGTGAGAAAACAACTAGTTGGCATTATTATTGGGCACCTTTGGTGAGCAAAAAAAACTCGTTGATACAGCCGCTGTGCACTTTTGGTGAGTAAGCATCCCATTGTAACAGTAGTTGGGCATCTTTGGTGAGAAAATAGCACATTGTAATAGTCATTGGGTAGCTTCTATCAGAAAACAACCAGTTAGCATGGTCGCTGGGCACCTTTGGTGAGTAAAATAACCCTTTGACATAGCAGTTGGGCACCTTCGGTGAGCAAAACAACCATTTGGCATATTACAATGTACCTTTGGTGGACAAAACAACCAGTTGGCATGATCATTGGGCACACAAAACAACCCGTTAACACTGTCACTTGGCACTTTCAGTGAGTAAACAACCATTTGTGACTGTCACTGGGCAATTTTGTTGATAACATAATGTATTATAATGGTCACTGGGCAGGTTCGATGGGAAAATAACTAGTTGGATTGTTCATTGGCCACCTTCAGTAACTGAGACAACCTTTTTGGCATTGTTTCGGGGCACCTTCAGTGAGCAAAACTATTAATTGGCATGGTCGCTAGGCACCTTTAGTGAGGAAAACAATCCATTGAACCAATCGTTGGGCACTTTTGCTAAGAAAGTTACCCATTGGCACGGTCACTGGTTCCCTTTAGTGAGGAAAACAACCTGTTAAACCAAACACTCTGAACTTTTGCTATGAAAGTTACTTATTGGCACAGTCACTGGGCACATTCAGTGAGTAAACAGCCTTTTGTAACTATCATTGGGTATCTTTGGTGAGAAAACAACCCATTATAACTGTCACTGGGTAGCTTCGATGGGAAAATAACCTGTTCGATTATTCACTGGCCACCTTCGGTGACTTATACAACCCTTTGGGATTGTTGTTAGCCACTTTCGATGACTAGAATAATCAATTGGCATTGACATAATCGCTGGGAACTTTCACTAAGAAATTACCCATTGGCACAGTCACTAGGCCCCTTTAGTGAGAAAACAACCAGTTGGCATAGTTACTGAGCACCTTTGTTGAGGAAAAGAATACTGGGCACCTTTGTTGAGGAAAGAACTCCTTGACATAGTCGTTAGGCACCTTCGGTGAGTAAATAACCCATTGTAACGGTAGCTGGGCACCTTTGGTGAGAAACTAGCCCATTGTAACGGTCACTGGGCTGCTTTGATCAGAAAATAGCCAGTTGTCATGGTCATTGGGCACCTTCAGTGAGAAAAACAACCTTTGGCATAACTGCTGGCACCTTTGATGAGCAAAATAACCTTTTGGCGTAGTTACCTTTGGTGGGTAAAACAATAAGTTAGCATGATCGCTAGGTGCCTTTGGTTTGCAAAACAACCCGTAAACGCTATTATTGGGCACTTTTAGCAAGTAAAAAGCCCATTGTAACTATCGTTAGGAGCCTTTGGTGAGAAAACAACCCATTATAATAGTAACTAGGCAGCGTCGAGGAGAAAACAACCAGTTGGATTGTTCATCGGCCATCTTCGGTGACCAAAACAACCCTTTGACATAGTTGCTGGACACTTCCAGTGAGCAGAACAACCAATTGGCATAGTCGCTGGGCACTTTCGGTGAGGAAAACAATCCATTGTCACAATCGCTGGGCACTTTTGCTGAGAAAATTACCCATTGGCACGGTCGCTAGGCACCTTCAGTGAGAAAACAACTAGTTGGCATGTTCACTGGGCACCTTCGATCAAGAAACCAACTCGATGACACTTTTGCTGGGCACTTTCAGTAAGTAAACATCCTATTGTAATAGTAGTTGGGCACCTTTGGTAAGAAAATAACTAGTTGGCATGATTACTGGGAACATTCGGTGAGCAAAATAACTCACTGATACAGTCTCTAGGCACTTTTGGTGAGTAAACAGCCCATTAAAATAGGCACCTTTGGTGAGAAACCAGCAAATTGTAACAATCACTATGCAGCTTCGATCAGAAAACAATCAATGGCATGATTGTTAGCTACCTTCTATGAGTAAAACAACCCTTTGGCCTAGTATCTTAGCACTTTTGGTGAGCAAAACAACCTTTAGGCCCAGTTGCTATGGTCATTGGGCACCTTCAGTGATGAAAACAACCTGTTGACATAATTATTGGGCACTTTTGACCAGAAAATTTCCTATTGGCATGGTCACTGGGCACCTTCAAGAAGAAAACAACTAGTTGGCATGGTCACCGAACACCTTCAATAAAGAAATCAACTCGATGACACTATCGCTGGGCACTTTCGGTGAGTAAACATCCCGTTGTAACGGTAGCTGGGCACCTTTAGTGAGAAAACAACTCATTGTAACAGTCACTTGGTAGCTTCGATCAGAAAACAACTAGTTGGGTGCAGTCCTTGGGCACCTTCGATGAGCAGAATAACCCTTTGGCGTAGTTGCTGGGCACCTTCGGTGAGCAAAGCAACCCTTTAACGTAGTTGCAGTGTACCATTGGTAGGTAAAACAACAAATTGGTATGATCGCTGGGCACCTTCGGTGAGCACGGCAACCCATTAACACTGTCACTTGGCAATTTTAATGAGTAAATAGCCCTTTGTAACAGTAGTTGGGCACCTTTAGTGAGAAAACAACACATTATAAAGGTCACTAAAGAGCTTCGATAGGAAAACAACCAGTTGGATTGTTCATTGATCACCTTTTGTGCCCAAAACAATCTTTTAGCATAGTTGCCAAGCACCTTTAGTGAGCAGAACAACCAATTGGTAGGGTCACTGAGCACCTTCAATGTGGAAAAGAACCTATTGACATAATCGCTGGGCATTTTCCCTGAGAAAATTACCAATTAGAACGGTCGCTGGGCCCCTTTAGTGGGAAAACAACTAGTTAGCATAGTTACTGGGCACTTTCGGTGAGCAAAATAACTCGTTGACACAGTCGTTGGGAATTTTCAGTGAGTAAACAGCCCATTGTATCGATAGCTGGGCATCTTTTGTGAGAAACCAATGCATTATAATGGTCATTGGTTTGCTTCGTTAGAAAACAACTAGTTGGCATGGCCATTGGGCACCTTCGGTGAGTGAAACAACCCTTTGACATAGCTGCTGACACCTTAGATGAGAAAAACAATCCTTTGACGTAGTTGTAGTGTACCTTCAGTGGGCAAAACAATCAGTTGACATGATCATCGGGCACCTTCGATGTGCAAAACAACTCGTTAACACTATCACTTGGCACTTTCATTGAGTAAAAAGCCCATTGCAACTGTCGTTAGGAACCTTTGGTGAGAAAACAACCCATTATAATGGGCAATAGGAAGCTTCAATGAGAAAACAACTAGTTGGATAGTTCATTGGCCACCTTCTGTGACCATATCAACTATTTGGCATCGTTGTTGAGAACCATCGGTGAGTAGAACAACCAATTGATATGGTCGTAGGGCATCTGTTCTGAGGAAAACAACCCTTTGACACATTTGTTAGGTAGTTTCGTTGAGCAAATTACCCATTGGCACGGTGCCGAGACCTTCAAAGAGAAAACAACTGGTTGGCATGACTACTGGCCACCTTCGGTGAGCAAAACAACTCGTTTACACAATTGCTGGGCACTTTTGGTGAGTAAGTAGCCCATTGTAATGGTACCTGGGCATCTTTGGCATGGTTGCTAGGCACCTTCGGTGAGCAAAATAACTCATTGACATAGTTGCAAGGTAGTTTTGCTTAGTAAACTGGCCATTGTAATAGTAGTTGGGCATCTTTGGTGAGAAACTCACTGATTGTAAAGGTGACTGGGTTGCTTCGATCAGAAAACAACAAGTTGTAATGGTCGTTGGGCACCTTTTTAAGGCAAAATACTCTTTGGAATAGATGCTGGGCAACTTTAGTGAGCTAAACAACCTTTCGACATAGTTGCAGTGCACCCTCGGTGAGCAAAACAACCTGCTTGCATGATCGCTGGGCACCTTTAGTGAGCAAAACAACCCGTTAACACTGTCACTGAGCAATTTCAGTGAGTAAAAAGCACTTTATAACTATCGTTCGATACCTTTGGTGAGAAAACAACCCATTATAACAGTCAATTGGTAGCTTCGATGAGAAAACAACTAGTTGGATTGTTGCTTGGCTACCTTTGGTGACCAAAACAACCTTTGGCATAGTTGCTGAGAACCTTCGGTGAGTAGAACAACCAATTGATATGATCACTAGGCATCTTCAGTAAAACAACTAGTTGGAGTGGTTACTGGGCAACTTTGGTGAACAAAACAACTCGTTGACACAATAGCTGGGCACTTTCGGTGAGTGAACAACCTATTTTAACGATAGCTGGGCATCTTTGATGGCAAAACAACGCATTACAACAGTCTTTGGGTAGCTTTTATTAGAAAACAACCATTTTCCATGGTCATTGGGGACCTTTGGTGAGCAAAATAACCCTTTGGCATAGTTGTTGGGCATCTTCAGTGAGCAAAACAACCCTTTGGTATGGTTTTAGTTTACCTTCGATGGACAAAACAACCTATTGGCATGATAGTTGGGCATCTTCAATGAGCAAAAGAACCCGTTAACACTGTCTCTGAGCACTTTCGGTAAGGAAACAACCCTTTGTAACTATTGCTGGGCACTTTTGGTGAGAAAACAACCCGTTACAATGGTCATTAGGCAACTTCAATGGGAAAACAACCAATTGGATTATTCATTGGCCATATTCAGTGACCTAGTCAATCCTTTGACATTGTTGCTGGCCACCTTCAAAGACCAGAACAATCAATTGCCATAGTCATTGGGCACCTTCAGTAAACAACCTATTAACACAATCGCTGGGCATTTTTGCTGAGGAAATTACCCATTGACATAGTCACTGGGCCCCTTCAGTGAGAAAACAACTAGTTGGCTTGGTTACTGGGCACCTTTGGTGAGCAAAACAACTCTTTGACACATTCTTTGGGTAGTTTTGGTGAGTAAATAGGTTGTTGTAATTGCAACTGGGCACCTTTTGTGGGAAACTAGCCCATTGTGATGGTCACTAGGCTGCTTTAATCAGAAAACAATCAGTTGTCATGGTCGTTGGGCACCTTCGTTGAGCAAAACAACCCTTTGGCATAGTTGCTAACACCTTAGATGAGTAAAACAATCCTTCGACATAGTTGTAGTGTACCTTTGGTGGGCAAAACAGTGAGTTGACATGATCACTGGCACCTTTGGTGTGCAAAACAACTCATAAACACTGTCACTGGGCACTTTGGTGAGTAAAAAGTCTATTGTAATTTTTGATGGGAACCTTTGGTAAGAAAACTACCCATTATAACAGTCCCTAGGTAGCTTTGAGGAGAAAACAACCAGTTGGATTTTTCATTGGCCATCTTCGGTGAACAAAACAACTCTTTGGTATAGTTGTTGGGCACCTTCGATGAGCAGAACAACCAATTGACATGGTCGCAATGCACCTTCAATAAGGAAAACAGCCCGTTGACACAATCGTTGAGAAAATTACCCATTGGCATGGTACCTAGTCACCTTCGGTAAGCAAAACAACTCGTTGACATAGTCACTGGGTGCTTTCGGTGAGTAAACAGCCCATTGTAATGATAGCTGGGCACCTTTGGTGAGAAAACAACCCATTGCAATAGTCACTAGGTAGCCTCTATTACAAAACAACTAGTTGGCATGGTCATTGGGCACCTTCAGTAAGCAAAATAACCCTTTGGCATAGATGCTTGCCAACTTTGGTGAGCTAAACAACCGTTCGACGTAGTTGTAGTGCACCTTTGATGGGCAAAATAACTCATTTGGATGATCGTTGGGCACCTTCGGTGAATAAAACAACTTGTTAACACTGTCATTGGGCAATTTCAATAAGTAAAAAGCCCTTTGTAACTGTCGTTGGGCACCTTTGGTGGGAAAACAACCCATTATAATAGTCACTAAGCAGCTTCGATGGCAAAACAACCAATTGGAATGTTCATTGGCCACCTTCAGTGATCGAAACAACCCTTTGGTATAGTTGCTGGGCACCTTCTGTGAGCAGAACATCCAATTGGCATGGTCGCTGGGCACCTTCAGTGAGGAAAACAACCTGTTGACACAATCGCTGGGTACTTTTGCTAAGAAAATTGCTCATTGGCACCGTCGCTGGACACCTTCAGGGAGAAAACAACTAGTTTGCATAGTTACTGGGCACCTTCGGTGAGCAAAACAACTCATTGACACAGTTACTGGGCACTTTCAGGGAATAGATAGCCCATTGTAGTGGTAATTGGGCCCTTTTGTTAAGAAACCAGCCCATTGTAAAGGTCTCTGGTTAGCTTCGATTAGAAAACAACCAGTTGTCATAGTCGTTGGGCACTGTCGATAAGTAAAACAACCCTTTGGCCCAGTTCCTTGGTACTTTTAGGGAGCAAAACAACCCTCAAGCCTAGTTGTTGGGCACCTTCGTTGAGCATAACAACCATTTGGCATGGTCGCTTGGCACCTTCAATGACGAAACCAACCTGTTAACACTGTCACTGGGAACTTTCAACAAGTAAATAGCTTATTGTAACTATTGTTGGGCACCTTCAGTGAGAAAACAACTATTTGACATGGTTTCTGGGCACCTTCGGTGAGCAAAATAACTCATTGACACAGTCGCTAGGCACCTTCAATGAGTAAACAACCCGTTGTAACAGTAGCTGGGCACCCTTAGTGAGAAACCAGCACATTATAACGGTTACTAAGCTACTTCGATCAGAAAATAACTAGGTGTCATGGTCATTGAGTACCTTCGGTGAACAAAACAACCCTTTAGCAAAGCTGTTAGCAACTTCGATGAGCAAAACAACCTTTTAGGGTAGTTGCAGTGTACTTTTGGTAGGTAAAACAACAAGTTGGCTTGATCGCTAGACGTCTTCTTTGGGTAAAACAACCCGTAAACATTATAACTAGGCACTTTCAATGAGTAAAAAGCCCATTGTAACTATCATCAGACACTTTTGGTGAGAAAACAACCCATTATAACAGTCACTAGGCAGCTTCGATGTGAAAACAACTAGTTGGATTGTTGATTGGCCGTCTTTGGTGACCAAGACAGCCCTTTGGCATAGTTGTTGGGCACCTCCGATGAGCAGAATAACCAATTGACATGGTCACGGGGCACTTTCAATGAGGAAAACAACCCGTCGACATAATCGTTGGGCACTTTTGCTGAGAAAATTACCTATTGGCACTGTCACTGGGCACCTTTAGTGAGAAAACAACCAGTTGGCATGGTTACTATACACCTTTGGTGAGCAAAACAAGTCATTGACATAGTTGCCGGGCACTTTCGGTGAGAAAACAACTCACTGTAACGGTAGTTAGGCACCATTTGAGAGAAAACAACCTATTTTATCAATCACTGGTAAGCAAAACAACTCAATGACACAGTCACTGGGCACTTTTGGTGAGTAGACTGCCCATTGTAATGGTAGCTGGCCACCTTTTGTGAGAAACTAGGCTATTATAATGGTCACTGGGTAGCTTCGATCAGAAAAAACTAGTTGGTAGGGTCATTGGGCACCTTCAGTGAGTAAAACAACGCTTTGGCCTAGCTACTTAGCAATTTTAGTGAGCAAAACAACCCTTAGGACTAGCTGTTGGGCAACTTCTGTGTGCAAAACAACTCATTAACACTATCACTAGGCACTTTCAGTGAGTAAGCAGCCCTTTGTAACTGTCACTGGGCATCTTTGGTGAGAAAACAATCCTTTATAACAATTACTGGGCAACTTCGATCGGAAAACAAGTTGGATTGTTCATTGGCCACCTTCGGTGATCGAAACAACTCTTTGGCACAGTTGCTGGGCACCTTCGGCAAGCAGAAGACCCAATTGGCATTGTCACTAGGTGCCTTCATTGAGAAAATTACCTATTGGCATGGTCACTGGGCACCTTTAGTGACAAAACAACTAGTTGGCATGGTTACTGGGCACCTTCGGTGAGCAAAATAACTCGTTGACACAGTCTTTGGACACTTTTGGTGAGTAAACAGTGCATTGTAATGGGCAACTTTGGTGAGAATCCCACCCATTGTAGCGGTTACTAGGTAGCTTTGATTAGAAAACAATCAGTTGGCACAATAACTGGGCCCCTTCAGTTAGAAAACAACTAATTAGCATGGTTACTGGGCACCTTTGGTGACTAAAACAACTTGTTGGCACATTCGTTAGGAACGTTCGGTAAGTGAACAGCCTTTTGTAATGGTAACTGGGCACCCTTGGTGAGAAACACATTGTAACAGTCACTAGATTGCTTTGATCAGAAAACAACCAGTTGTCATGGTCATTGGGCATCTTCGATGAGCAAAACAACCTTTTGGCGTAGTTGTAGTGTAGCTTTGGTGGGTAAAACAACAAGTTGCCATGATTGCTGGGCTGCTTCAGCGTGTAAAACAACCCGTAAACACTGTAACTAGGAACTTTTAGTGAGTAAAAAGCCCATTGTAACTATCATCAGACACCTTTGGTGAGAAAATAACCCACTATAACAGTCACTAGGTAGCTTCGATGAGAAAGCAACCAGTTGGATTATTCATTGGCCTTCTTCTGTGACTAAGACAACCTTTTGGCATAGTTGCTGGGCACCTCCAATAAGCAAAACAACCAATTGACATGGTCGCAGGGCACCTTCAGTGAGGCAAACAACCCATTGACACAATCATTGGGCACTTTCACTAAGAAAATTATCCATTGGCATGGTTACTATGCACCTTTGGTGAGCAAAACAACTCATTGACATAGTTGCTTGGTACTTTCAATTAGAAAACAACCTATTGTAATGGTAGTTGGGCACTGTTGGTGAGAAAATAGCCTATTATAACAATCATTGGGCAGCTTCTATCAGAAAACAACTAGTTGGCATGGTTATTGGACACCTTCTGTGAGTAAAATAACCCTTTTTCATAGATGTTGGGCAACTTTGGTGGTAAAAAAACTCTTTGACGTAGTTACAGTGTACCTTTGGTGGGCAAAACAACCTATTGCCATGATCACTAAGCACCTTCGGTGAGCAAAACAACACGTTAACACTGTCACTGGGCACTTTCAGTGAGTAACTATCATTTGGCACCTTTGATGAGAAAATAACCCATTATAATGGTTAGTGGGCAGCTTCGATAGGAAAACAACCAGTTGGATTGTTCATTGGAGACCTTTGGTGATCAAAACAACACTTTGGCATAGCAGTTGGGTAACTTCAGTGAGCGAAAGAACCCTTTGGCATAGCTGCTGTGCACCTTTGGTAAGCAAAACCCCTTTGGTGTAGTTACAGTGTACCTTCGTCAACATTGTCATTGGGCACTTTCAGTGAGTAAATTGCCCATTGTAACAGTCGTTGGGCACCTTTACTGAGAAAACAACCATTTATAAGAGTCACTAGGTAGCTTTGATGAGAAAACAACCAGTTGGATTATTCGTTGGCCAATTTCGATGACCAAAACAACCTGTTGGCATAGTTGCTGGGCACCTTCGATGAGCATAACAACCAAATGGCATGGTTGTTGGGCACCTTAAGTGAGGAAAACAACTAATTGACACAATCACTGGGCACCTTCAGGGAGAAAAGAACTAGTTGGCATGGTCACTGGGCACCATCGGTAAGCAAAACGACTTGATGACACTATCACTGGGCACTTTCGATGAGTAAACAACCCATTGTAACTGTCACTTGGTAGCTTTGATCATAAAACAACTAGTTCTCATGGTCGTTGGGCAACTTCGGTGAGCAAAAGAAACCTTTGGCATAACAATTGGGGACCTTCAGTGAGTAAAACAACTAGTTGGCATGGTCCCTGGGCAGCTTCAGTGAGGAAAACAACCTGTTGACATAATCGTTAGGAACTTTTACGTAGAAAATTTTTGATTGATACCGTCACTGGGCACCTTCAGGTAGAAAACAACTAGTTGGCATGGTCATTGGTCACCTTCGGTAAGCAAAACAACTTGATGACATTATCACTGGGCACTTTAGGTGAGTAAACATACCATTGTAATGGTAGCTGGGCACCTTTGGTGAGAAAACAACCTATTGTAATAGTCTCTAGGTAGATTCGATCAGAAAACAGTCGGTGAGTGAAAAAACCCTTTGGCATAGCTGTTGGGCACCTTCGGTGAGCAAAACAATCCTTTGGTATAGTTGTAGTGTACCTTAGGTAACATTGTCCCTGGGCTCTTTCAGTGAGTAAGTAGCGCATTGTAACTGTCATTGGGCACCTTTGGTGAGAAAACAACCCATTATCATAGCTTTTGGGTAGATTTGATGAGAAAACAACCGGTTGGACTCTTCATTGGTCACCTTCGATGACCAAAACAACCTTTTGATATAGTAGCTGGGCACCTTCAGTGAGCAAAGCAACCAATTTGTATGGTCGTTGGGCACCTTTAGTTAGGAAAAGAACTCATTGACACAATTGCTGGGCACTTTCGCTAAGAAAATTTCCCATTAGCAAGGTCGTTGGGCACCTTTAATGAGAAAACAACTAGTTGGCATAGTTATTGGGCATCTTCGGTGAGCAAAATAACTCATTGGCACAGTCGTTAGACAATTTTGGTGAGCAAACAACCCATTGTAATGGTAGCTGGGCACCTTTGGTGAGAAACCAACCCACTGTAACGGTCACTAGGCAGCTTCGATTAGAAAACAACTAGTTGGCATGGTCGTTGGGCACCTTTGGTGAGTAAAACAACCCTTTGGCCTAATTGCTTGGCACTTTCAGTGAGCAAAACAACTCTTTCAGTGAGTAAACAGCCCATTGTAACTATGGTTGGGCACCATTGGTGAGAAAACAACCCATTATAACAACAACTAGATAGCTTCGATGAGAAAACAAGTTGTTGGAATGTTCATTGGCCAACTTCGGTGACCAAAACAACCCTTTGACATAATTGCCGGGCACCTTCGGTGAGCAGAACAACCAGTTGGCATGGTCGCTGGGCATGCTTAGTGAGGAAAGCAACCTTTGACACAATCACTGGGCACTTTTGTTGTGAAAATTACCCATTGGCATAGTCGCTGGGCTCCTTTAGTGAGAAAACAACTAGTTGGCAAGGTTACTGAGCACCTTCGATGAACAAAATAACTCGTTCACAAGGTCACTAGGTACTTTTGGTCAGTAAACTGCCCATTGTAATGGTAGCTGGGCATCTTTGGCGAGAAACCAACACATTATAAGGGTCACTGGGTTACTTCGATCAGAAAACAACCAATTGTCATGGTCATTGGGCACCTTTGGTGAGCGAAACAACCCTTTGGCATAGTTGTTGCCACCATCGATGAACAAAAAAAAACCCTTTGGCATAGTTGTAATGTAACTTCAATGGGCAAAACAACCTATTGGCATGATCGCTGGGCACCTTCAGTGTGTAAAACAACCTGTTAACATTGCCACTGGGCAATTTCAAATAGTAAATAGCCCATTGTAACTGTCGATGGGCACCTTTGGTGAGAAAGCAACCTATTATAACAGTCATTAAGCAAAACAACCCTTTGACCTAGTTGCTTGGCACTTTCAGTGAGCAAAACAACACTTACGCCTAGTTGTTAGGAACATTCGACAGGCAAAACAATCAGTTGCCTTAATCGTTGGGCCCCTTCGGTGAGCAAAACAACCCGTTAACACTATCACTGGGCACTTTCAATGAATAAACAACCTTTTGTAACTATCATTGGGCACCTTTGGTAAGAACCCATTACAATGGTTACCGGGAAACTTCGATAGGAAAACAACGAGTTGGATTGTTCATTGGCCAGCTTTGGTGATCGAAACAACCCTTTGGCATAGTTGCTGGGCGCCTTTGATGAGTAGAACAACCAATTGGTATGGTCGCTCAGCACCTTCAGTGAGGAAGGTAACCCATTGACCCAATAGTTGGGCACTTTCGCTGAGAAAATTACCCATTGGCACGGTCACTGCGCACCTTCAGTGAGAAAACAACTAGTTGGCATGGTTATTGGGCACCTACGGTGAGCAAAATAACTTGTTGACATAATCTTTAGACACTTTCAGTGAGTAAACAACGCATTGTAATAGGCACCTTTAGTGAGAATCCAGCTTATTGTAGTGGCCATTGGGTAGCTTTGATTAAAAAACAAACAGTTGGCATGGTCGTTGGGTACCTTTGGTGAGGAAAACAACCCATTACCATAATCATTCGGCACTTTCGCACAAAAAAGTTCCTATTAGAAGTGTCATTGGGCACCTTCAGGGAGAAAAAAACTAGTTTGCATGGTCGTTGGGTACCTTTTGTAAGCGCAACAACCCGATGACACTATTGTTGGACGCTTTCAGTGAGTCAACATCCCGTTGTAATAGTAACTGGACACCGTTGGTGAGAAAAAACCCATTATAACAGTCACTTGGTTGCCTCAATTAGAAAACAATCAGTTGGCATGGTCATTGGGCATCTTCGATGAGCAAAAGAACCCTTTGGCATAGCTACTGGGCACCTTCGATGGGCAAAATAACTAGTTGGCATAGTCGCTGGGTACCTTCAGTGGGGAAAACAACACGTTGAGACAATCATTGGGAAATTTTGCCTAGAAAATTATCTATTGGCACGGTCGCTGGGCACCTTCAGGGAGAAAACAACTAGTTGGCATGGTCGTTGGGCACCTTCAGTAAGCAAAACAACTCGATAACATTGTCGCTGGGCACTTTTGTGAGTAAACATTCCATTGTAAGGGTAGCTGGGCACCTTTGGTCAGAAAAATAACCCTTTGGCATAGCTGTTGGGTGACTTCAGTGAACAAAACAACCCTTTGACATAGTTGCAGTGTACCTTCGGTAGGCAAAACAACCAATTTACATGATCGCTGGGCAACTTTGTTAAGCAAAACAACCCGTTAACATTGTCACTGGGCACCTTCAGTGAGTAAATAGCCCTTTGTAACTGTTGTTGGGCACCTTTGGTGAGAAAAAAACCAATTATAATGGTCGCTAAGCAGCTTTGATGGGAAAACAACCAATTGGAATGTTCATTGACCACCTTCGGTGATTAGAAAAAACCTTTGGCATGGTTACTAGGTACCTTCGGTGGGCAAAACATCCAATTAGCAGGGTCGCTGGGCACCTTTAGTTAGGAAATCAACTCATTGACACAATCGTTGGGCACTTTTGCTAAGAAAATTACCCATTGTCATGGTTGTTGGGCACCTTCAGGGAGAAAACAACTAATTTGCATGGTTACTAGGCACCTTCGATGAACAAAACAACTATTTGATGAGAATAGTTTAGTGGTAGCCGGGCCCTTTGGTGAGAAACTAGCCCATTGTAATGGTCACTGGGTAGCTTAGATCAGAATACAACCAGTTGGCATAGTCGTTGGGTACCTTCAGTAAGTAAAACAACCCTTAGGCCTAGTTGCTTGGCACTTTCACTGAGCAAAACAACCCTTAGGCCTAGTTGCTGGGTACCTTCGTTGAATATAACAACTAATTGCCATGGTCGCTAGGCACCTTCAGCAAGGAAAAGAACCTGTTAACACTGTCACTGGGCACTTTTAATGAGTAAATAGCTCATTGTAACTATCATTGGGCACCTTTGGTGAGAAAACAACTCATTATAACAGTCATTGGGCAACTTCGATGAGAAAACAACCAATTAGATTGTTCATTGACTACCTTCGATGACTAAAACAACTCTTTGACATAGTTATTGGACACCTTCAGTGAGCAGAATAACCAATTAGCATGGTCGCTCGACACCTTCAATAAGGAAAACAACACATTGATACAATCACTAGGCACTTTTGCTGATAGAATTACCCATTGGCACGATCGCTAGGTAGCTTCAGTGAGAAAACAACAAGTTGTCATGGTTATTGGGCACCTTCAGTGAGCAAAATAACTCATTGACATAGTCGCTGGGCACTTTTGGCGAGTAAATAGCCCATTGTAATGGTAGCTGGGCACCTTTGGTGAGAAACCAGCCCATTGTAATAGTCACTAGGCAGCTTTGATCGAAAACAACCCATTGGCAGGAATGTTGGGAATCTTCGGAGAACAAAACAACCTTTTGGTCTAGGTGCTTAGCACTTTTATTGAGGAAAACAAACCTTAGGTCTAGTTGATGGGCACCTTCGTTGAACATAACAACTAGTTGGCATGGTCACTAGCTCCTTCATTGAGGAAAATAGCCTGTTAACACTGTCTCTAGGCTCTTTCAATGAGTAAAAAGCCCATTTAACTGTCGATGGGCACCTTTAATGAGAAAACAACCCATTATAAAAGTCACTAGGTAGCTTTAAGGAGAAAACAACTAGCTGAATTGTTAATTGGCCTTCTTCGGTGACCAAAACAACCCTTTGGAATAGTTGCTGGGCACCTTTGGTGAACAAAACAACCAACTAACATGGTCACAGGGCACCTTCAATGAGGAAAACAATCCATTGACCCAATCGCTGGGCACTTTGGCTGAGAAAATTACCCATTGGCACGGTCGCTGTGTACCTTCAGTGAGAAAAAAACTAGTTGGCATGGTTACTTGGCACCTACGGTGAGCAAAATAACTCATTCACACAGTCTTTAGACACTTTTAGTGAGTAAACAACTCATTGTACTGGGCACCTTTAGTGAGAATCCAACCCAATGTAACGATCACTAGGCATAACAACTAGTTGGCATGGTCGTTGGGTACCTTCAGTGAGCAAAACAATACTTTGACCTAGTTGTGTGGCACTTTCAGTGAGAAATACTATCCTTAGGTCTAGTTAGCATGGACGCTGGGCACCTTCAATGAGGAAAACAATCATTGATATAATCGTTGGCCACTTTTGCCTAGAAAATTGCCTATTGGCACAGTCGCTGAGCACCTGTAGGGAAAAAACAACTAGTTGGCATGGTCGTTGGGCACCTTCAGTAGGCAAAACAACTCATGACACTATCACTAGGCACTTTCGGTGATTAAACATCCCATTGTAACGGTAGCTGGGCACCTTTGATGAAAAAACAACCCACTGTAACAGTTACTGGGTAGCTTCGATCCGGAAAAAACCAGTTGGCATGGTCATTGGTTAACTTTGGTGAGCAAAAGAACCCTTTGGCATCGCTATTGGGCATCTCCGGTGAGCAAAAGAACCCGTTGGCATGGTTGCTGGGCACCTTCAATGAGGAAAACAACCTATTGATGTAATCATTGCGAACTTTTACCCAAAAATTACCTATTGGCACGGTCGCTAGGCACCTTCAGGGAGAAAACAACTAGTTGACATTGTTGCTGGGCACGTTCGGCAAGCAAAACAACTCGATGATACTATTGTTGGGCACTTTCGGTGAGCAAACATCCCATTGTAACGGTAGCTACGCTCCTTTAGTAAGAAAACAACCAATTGTAATAGTCGTTGGGCAGCTTTAATAAAAAAAAAAACTAGTTGGCATGGTTGTTGGGCTATTTTGGTGAGCAAAATAACCCTTTGGTATAGCTGCAGTGTAGCTTCAGAGTGCAAAACAACCCATTGACATGATCACTGGGCACTTTTGATATGCAAAACACCCTGTTAACACTATCACTGGGCACTTTTAGTGAGTAAACAACCTCTTTGTAACTGTGGCTGGGCACCTTTGGTGAGAAAATAACCCATTATAATAGTCATTGGGTAGCTTCGATGAGAAAATAATCAGTTGGATTATTCTTTGGTCACCTTCGGTGACTAACACAACCCTTTGGCATAATTGCTAGACACCTTCAATAAGCTGAAGAACCAATTCTAATGTTCGCTGGGCACCTTCAATGAGGAAAAAAACCCATTGACATAATCATTGGGCACTTTTATTAAGAAAATTACCCATTGGCATGGTTGCTGGGCTCCTTCAGTGTGAAAACGAATAGCTGGTACGGTTATCAAACACCTTCAATGACCAACATAACTCATTGACACAGTGGCTAGGCATTTTGGGTGAGTCAACAACCTATTGTAACAGTAGCTGGGCACGTTTGATGAGAAATCGGCCTATTGTAAGGGTCACTAGGTAGCTTCGATTAGAGAATAGCTGATTGGCGTGGTTGTTGGGCACCTTCGGTGAGTAAAACAACCCTTCAACCTTATTGCTAGGTATCTTTGTCAAGCAAAACAACCCTTTGGCCTAGTTGCTGGGCACCTCTAGTAAGCATAACAACCGATTGGCATGGTCACTGGGAACATTTAGTGAGGAAAACATCCCATTGACACAATCACTGGGCGTTTTTGCTCAGAAGATTACCTATTCAGACAGTTGATAGACACCTTCAGTGAGAAAAAAACTAGTTGGAATGGTCGCTATGCACCTTCAGTAAGCAAAACAACTCGATGAAATAGTCGTGAAGCACTTTCGGTGAGTAAACATCCCATTGTAACAGTAGCTAGGCACCTTTGGTGAGAAACAATCCATTGTAACAGTCTCTGGGTAGCTTCTATCAGAAAATAACCAGTTGGCATGATCGTTGGGCACATTCGGTGAGCAAAATAACCCTTTGGCATAGCTACTGGGCACCTTTGGTGAGCAAAACAACCAATTAACGTGATCACTGGGCACTTTGTGTGTGCAAAATAACCCATTAACACTGTCACTGGGCCCGTTAACACTATCACTGGGCACTTTCAGTAAGGAAACAACCCATTATAACTATCGTTGGGCACCTTTGGTGAGAAAACAACCCATTATAACGGTCAATGGGAAGATTCAATGGGAAAATAACCTTTTGGATTGTTCATTGGCCACCTTTGGTGATCAAAACAACCCTTTGGAAATGTTGCTAGGCACCTTCGGTGAGTAGAACAATCCATTGGCATGGTCACTGGGCACCTTCATTGAGGAAAACAACCCATTGACATAATTGTTAGGTACTTTCGCTGAGAAAATTACACATTGTTACAGTCATTGGACACCTTCAGTGAGAAAACAACTAGTTGGCATAGTTTACTAGGCACCTTTGGTGAGCAAAATAACTCATTGACACAGTCGCTAGGCATTTTCAATGACCAAGCAACCTATTGTAATGGTAGCTGGGCACCTTTGATGAGAAACTAGCCTATTGTAATTGTCACTGGGCAGCTTCGATTAGAAAACAATCAGTTGGCATGGTCGTTGGGCACCTTCAAGGAGCAAAACAACTCTTTCGCCTAATTGTTTGGCACTTTCGATGAGCGAAACAACCCTTTGGCCTAGATGTTGGACAACTTTGGTGAGCATAACAACCAGTTGGCATGGTCACTGGGCACCTTTAGTGAGGAAAATAACCCGTTGATATAATTGTTGGGCACTTTTGCCCAGAAAATTGCCTATTTACACAGTCGCACCTTCCATTTCTTTAAGAATTTTGTTTTAATTTAATTATTCAAATTAAATCAAAGTCTAGCCCATTTCTAAATGTTCATTTGGGCTTCTAATTAACCATTAATTAGCGCAAGCTTAACATTCAATCATGGGCTTTAAAACCTCCATTTATATTTCTTACTTTTCATGATAACCTTCTTTAAAGCCAAGTAGAGAATCTTATTGGACTTAGATAATTCAAGCTCCAAAAATCCCAGAATTAATTTAATCTCATTAAAATTAATTCTAGCTTATTAACGAAATGTCATTCCACTAAAGACAATTAGTTAAACTCTTGAATTACTAACTATTATGAGGAAACATATTTCAAATAAGATGTCCAATTGCAAACCCTATTATGAACCTTATTATAGCCATCCACACAATAAGGGTAAATTTAACATTTTGCCCTTATATTGGTTTTTCCTTCTCGATCTCCCGTTTTATTCTATATGGTGATTAACACACAAGATCTCGTCTTGGTGTTAAGACTTGACAAGGTGCTAGTTTAATCACCAATCTCCATAAAACATCTAGAAGTGATGATATCACTATAAACTCTTTATTTGAGTGAATGTTCCC
>JANZXP010109051.1:0-18640 GCA_027576715.1 Erythroxylum flavicans
CCATACATGCCCACCATACTTCTAAAATGACAAGTCCACAATTCCCACTCTACCCTTATGCATTCTTAATTCTTAAATTTACTCTTCCAATTTCCATGTAATACATGAAATAATCCTCCTAAACTTGACTTAATTAATTAACTCCAATAGAAGAATATAATTTATCCAACAAAATCACCAAAATCATTTAATTCATGCTTAGTAAAAGATTTGGGGCCTAACAATTCATGAGTTATTATAAAAATTATTATAGTAAGGACTATTTGTTATTATACTAGGGCATTTAATTTTTTGATGTTAAAAATCAATAATATGTTTAAAGAAGGTAAGATATTTAACTTTTTATTTGGATTGCAAGCTTAGGCTTAAATTGAATTATGATGAAAGGTGTCTAAGATCTACAAAGTGCAACTGATGAGGCATATCAATTAGTTAATTGACATCCAACTAATGATATAGAGGCAACAGGGACATCAAATTTGTCTAACTAAAAGGATGAACAACAAAATAGAAATGAAAAACCTAAATATGAGGAGAAACAATTATATAATGATAAAGGAAAAGGCCAAGTGAATGGAATAGGGTTTCCTCTAATAGGTAGAAGAACAAAAGAAATATTGTTTGCTTCACTCGTAATAAACCTTACTCCTAAATGAATTTTCAGGGGCATAGAACTTAAATGCTATGGTGATTGAACATAAAAAGGAGGTTGAAGTTGTGACATTGGTGAATCTACTTTAGTTATTTAACATATTCTTAGGTGAGGTAAGTTCTTCTTATGCTTCCTTATTACATATAACAATTCAAATAAATGGCATAGATATTGTTATATACGACTGATACTGGTCCCATATATAAATTCATTGTAAATAAACTAGTCACCAAATTTAGATTAAAGGTAAGCAAGAGCACAAATTAATTGAAATGGTGAATGAAAAAGTAAGTTATATTACTATAATGGCTTATCATGTACCTACAAGTGTGGAAGGTTAGGCTGAAAAAATAAAGAAGATGGTCATACCATTGGATGGCTTTAATGTAATCCTTAGTATATTCTTTCTCCCATTGCATAAAGCAGTGCTATATCCATATTTAGGTGAAATTATGTTCGTGGAGGAAGAGGATCCTTGTTTTGTTAGATGTTTCCATCCTAGCGATAAAAGTAGTAATAACAATCTCGTTTCTATGATTTAAGTGAAGGAAAATGTTGTCATAGAAATGTTGGATGAGATCTCTCGTCTATTAGAATCTTATCAAGATGTCATGTCAACATAGTTTCCTAAAACATTACCACTAATGAGAGCCATTGATTATAAAATTAAGTTGGAACCATTTATTTTGTTGTTGGAACAATTGAATAAATTGTTATAATTAGGGTATGTGTAGCCCTAAAATTCATTAAAACACTCCAATTCTCTACCAAATTAAGGTAGATGATGTTTTGATTATAAAGCATTAAATAAGGTAACCATAAAAAATACCCTATTCTATTAATACATAATTGGATAGATTAAGCAAAGCTTTCATCTTCTCGAAGCTAAATTTTCAATAAGGATATTGGAAATTCAAAATTGCAAAAGTGGATAAGCTAAAAATCATATGCCAAACCTTATAAAGCACTTATAAATTTTTAGTCATGCCTTTTGGATTGTCTCCCTTACCCTATTTAGTAATAATAATGAATGATGTTCTAAAGAGTTTATGGACAAGTTTGTGTTAATGTATCTTAATGACATTGTGGTGTAAAGAAATTCTATAGAAGAATATATAGTTTACTTATGCTAAGTGTTAGAATGATAAAGGAAAAACTAATTATATGCCAAAACGGAAATGTGTGAATTTACAAGGTTGGAACTAAATTTTTTTCGGTATTTGGTAGAAAAAACCAAGTTTGGATGGATCCTCAAAAAATATATGCCATCTTAAAAGGTTTATACTCTCACTAATTTATTAAAAAGGAGGGATGATACTAGTTAGATCATTCTATAAATGCCTTTGAGAAGTTTATGTAGTCTATTGCATTTGAAAATATTCTAAGACCGCTTTGTGTTACAATTTGAAGTGCATACTTGATGTATGTTAAATATACATTACTTTTAGTATGTTTTTCATAGCATATGGCTTATGTTTTAGATACTTTTAGAGGATTTGGTATTCAAAACGAGAAATACTTTATTTTAGGTCTAGTTTATGCCTTTTTAACAAAAAGAAATGAATTTAGAGAAGGACTATATCGATTCAGAGTGCCTTTGGAAGAAGTGAATAAAGACCCTAAAAATATGGCACCTACACCCTACTATGTTAGGGATGTGTTGTGAGGTGGTTGATCCTAATTTTCCTTTGCCCCCTTTGACACTCATGTGTTATATCCTTAATTAACTAATATAGGCTAGACAAATCCCCATTTTAGTCTTATGTTAATATTAGCGTTTTACAAAAATGTTACATAATATACTAATGATAACATAGTTAGTACACATCCAGTGTTAGGGCTATATTACTCAATTAAAGATTAGAGTTTTGAATTATTAGAAGGGAGCAAGTAAGACAAATAGGAAAAGGAGAGTTTGAAAGTAGTGAAAAGTCACTTAGAAGCTATTATACAATAACTATTGATTAAGAATAAGTCAATATTGAAAGAACAATAAGAATTCAACAAAATTCACCAAAGATTCAAATTTAGGATTTATAACAATCATTTCTTATATTTTTTTATTTTGTTAGTAGTTATGAACTAATTAGGATGTATATTCAGGTACCCTAAGATTTGATATGTTATTTTTTTAAAAGGTTTATCCATGCCTTCACATTTATTTAAATTGAAGGAATTATCCATGTCTTTATTTGATTCATGTATTGATATTCGAGATATCAAATATATAGTTAAATCACAACATAGATAAAGAGGATTAAGTGTTAGTTACCAAAGAGAGTACTGCGATTTTCCTAGGTAAGGTTAAAATCAATAATAAGAATTTATAAAATTATTAATGCATTTTTAGGTTGTTTTGATTAGAAATAGGTTCTGATTGATTCAATCTAAAGGTAGGAGTTGTATATCTTGAGAGAGAATATAATTATAACTTAGGTAATGTTCCAATAAACTAAAATTGTTCATTAAATCAAGAAGAAGTCAAATATAGTAAAGTTTAGGGGATATCTTACCTAAATCTAGTTTATTCATAGATTGTTATTAATTATTGTATTGCTTTGGTACTCTGAGCGTTTAGTTATTTTACTTTTCATCTAATCATATAATCGATATCCTAGAAGATTAGGTTTGTGAATAATTGGTAGTTAACACCTATTCTTTATGGGATCGACTCGTACTTACCAGTGTTAGCTATAGTTGCACCATATAATTATGCTAAACCACATATCAATATTGATGCATTTGATAAAGCTATTAGTTGTATGTTGGTTTAGGAGGGACATCTAGTAGCAATTGTAAGTAGGAAACTCAATGAAATAAAACAAAGATACTATGACTATGAGAAAGAAACAATGTCTAAGGGTGTGACATGTATACTCAATAGGACCAAAGTTTGTGAATCAAAGAAAAAAGTGGTAGATACCTTTTCTTTAAGGTGTAAAAGAAATTATCAGCGAAGCAAGCAATATGATAGTAGATTTTTTCTAAACATAACTCCACTTGGGAGCAGAAACCAAAGAAGTGTAACCAAGTAGCATATTCCTTTAATAGGAGTGTAGTATTGCTATTTACTATAATCTGTCTGAAGTTGAAGCTGACTTAATGGATATAATATACAAAATAGTAAAATTAAAGCTAAATATTTTTGTTTGGTGCAGGAAGTGAATAATGTCATTACCAAACGATACTAGCTTGCTAATGGGTTGCCTATTAGTAAAGGTGGCATACTATATGTTCTTGGAATTAGTGAAAATTTTAAGGATTTTATAAAACAATCATATGATGCATAATGGTAAGATACTTGATAAGGGAACAAATTACAAAATTACTATCACAATCATATGTATGGCCTTATATAGAGCAAGGAGTTGAAGTATACTATTAAACAAACATAATGTGCTAATAAGATAAAATTAAAAGGATTTAGGGATCCTTGCTAATATCAAACGAATTACTGGTCTCAAAAATAGTTTAATTCCTTTTAAATATTTAGGAGTTCCCATTATGGCTTATAAACTAGAGTTTAGCGACTGTTTATTGATTATTAAAATAATGAAGTCTCGATTCATGGCTGAGGAAAACAATTTCCTCTCTTATGCAACTTAACTTACACTAATTGTATTAGTTCTTAATAATCTGTATATATATTAGGTTGCTCATGTTGTTTTACCTCATAAAGTTATTAAAGAGCTAGAAAGAATCATGAAATTCTTTCTTTAGATACGAAAGGTAGGAAATTCCATAAAGGCTCGAGTGGAATGGCAAGAAGTTACGATGTATAAAAAATATGGCAGTTTTGGGATTATTTCAATCTCCAATATACAAAACATTTCTATGGGTAAATGGTTATGGTGGGTAGCAATGCCTTATGGACCAAATGAATACGTGATGTAGCTAAGTGATACCATTTATCCTCATATCAAACATACAATTGGAAATGGGGAAAAAACTTATGTTTGGTTTGATAATTAGATGGAAATCAGTCCCCTTGCTTCCTCTCCTGAATTTCAAAGGCTAAAAAATAGAATGCTCTTAAGTCTAAAAGCATCTTCTTTCATTTCAAGCGGTGAGTGGCAGGACAACTTTATAGATTTTCTATCCCTTATGGCTCACCTTTCTTTACTATCTAATATAGCCGAGGAGGATCATATCACTTGGAAGCTTACTTCAGATGGCATTTTCTCTAACAAATAATGCTATAAACTCCTTATTAATAGCTCAAAGGTGGTCCTATGGTTCTCTATTTTATGGAAAAATACCATCAGTCCTGAAGCAACCTTCATCACTTAGCTAGCGATCAAGAATTGACTTTGAATTATTAATCAATGTCATAGTAGCATTGAAAAATTATATGTTCTTTGTAACATGGCTTTTAAAGACCATGACCATCTATTCTTCCAATGTAATTACTCAAAAGCTATTTAGAGTTGTATTATACATTTTTTACCTGCTCAATATGGCATATATGACTAGGAGTTTATATTGCACTAGGTCATTACCAAATCAAGGAAGGGAGTTTAAACTGCAGTCTTATTTACTGCAGCTTTCATTATGTCCATATATTGCATTTGGAAAGAAAGAAATAGATATAGATTCACTTATGCAAAGGAAGAGAAATATCAACTTACTGATAGAATTATCAACCTAATACAAGTAGGCATTTTTGCCAAAGAAGCAAAAAAGTTCCTTTTTATGGGCATGTAGAGAAAATGGCAACTTTAGTTTTTTGAAGCTTCTCATTTTTATCTGATCTTCTTATTGCTTTTCCTTTAATATCCTTTGTAATATAGGGTAGTTGAATTATTTATCTTTCAACTTGTTGTAATGTTGTAATAGTTTCATCTACCATAATTCATCATTCATTTAAAAAAAAAGATAAATTTGAAAGGCAAAAGGATGTTAAATTATGGCAACCTTTGCTTATTTTAAAGAACCATAGATTTTCATATCCCTGGACTTCATTATGTAATCTTTAAAAGTTGGTGGCTAGGCCTTGGTATTTATTATAATGGATTGTTTAGTAAATATGTTGTGTTTTGCTTCAACAACTTGTTTAATAGGAACTTCTACTAAGTTATTCTATTAGAATGTGGTGAAGTAATTTGGTGTTCTAGCAGATATTGTGAGTGATCTAGACACTCAGTTTAGTGGAAGATTTTGGAATTCATTATTCAGCATGATAGGTGATAAATTGAAGTTCTCTAATGTTGATCACTCATAAATAGATGGAAAGAATTAATGCTTTGATGGAAGATTACTTATGTCACTATATGAGCACTAGCCAAAATAATTGATGCTTTGGAGTTGTTTGATAATGCCTAATTCGTCAAAAATTACAACGATCTTCCTTCATAGTAAGTTTGTGTTAGGCCAACAACCCCTTACTCTACTAAAATTAGTGAACAATAGATAGGAGGTAATTTTTTTATAGCATATAACTTTGCTAAAGATAAGTAATAAATGTTATAAATGATAAAATACAACCTTTGGAAGCTAGTGTGTTAAATGAAAAAGTCACTATTAACCATTGAACTTCAATATTCTGGTTAAAATGTTTCTGAAAGTTACACCCCAAACATGGAAAAAGATTAAGAGAAAAATAACATATAAGGGATTGATCCCAAAATATAATGTTCCTTTTCCTTTTGAAATCATCAAGAAATTTGATAATGTTATCCATAGCCTAAAGCTGTCAGAAAGGTTAAATATTAATCCTACTTTTCATATTAGTTTTTGCATAGGTTTTATAAAGGTTAGCAGGAGCTAGAGAGTAGCAAGCCTAAACAAACTCCTCTAATAATAAATAAATAATTTAATGAGGACATAGCCTATATCCTTGACATCGATTATTAAGAAAACACAAAAGAAATAGTAAAACAAAATCCCTTATTCCATAGACATGCAAGGATGTGGTAGATGCAATATAGGAAAATGATACTTCCTTTTAGTAGTTTAAAGACAAGAATAATGCATACCTTAAGAATTTTCCAATAAATATGTTAAGTCCTTTTGGTATGAGATATCTATAAACCCCTTTTGTGTATTCAACTAAACTTAGTAGCAAGATGGATCTTTACTACTTGCTAACCTATAAAACTTAAGCAAAGTGGTGACATGTTTTAATAAATAAAATGGACAACTTGACAAATATATCAAGCACTTTATTTTACAACTTATACAACAACAACAACAATAGCCAATATGTATCCCACTGATACGCGGTATATGAGGAGGTCCAATAGTATGTAGCCTTACCGCTAACTAGTAAAGAGGCTATTTCCAAAATCACTTTACAACTTATGTAACCTTATTTACTAAGTGGCAACGCTATTTACAAATTTTGTACAAATCAAAATCATTTTAGTTTCAAGGCGAAATTATATAGTGGCAAAATCTAATAGTTATTAGTTGACATTTATTTGAGTTATAAGAGTTATGTCAGTTGGTGTCCAACAAACCCCTTTTAGCATTCAACTTTGTTAAGTTAAAAGGACTTTACGATGATTAATTTTGATGACAATCAAATAATAATAATGTTAGAAATAAATGAACGTTTTTGACAAGTGTGTTAAGTGTGCAGACAAAGTACAGAACACAGACGCAGAAGGAAACACAGACGCAAAGACCACATAGACGCAAAGTTGAAATACAAATGTAAACACAACAAAAACGTAGACGCAGATGCAAAATCAAGACGCAGACGCAGACGCAAAGACAATATAGACGTAGACGCGAAATCAAAATATAGACACAAATGCGAAGTCAAAACATAGACGCAGACGGAAAGACAATATAGATGCAGACGTGAAATCAAAACACAGACGCAGACGCAAAGTCAATATAGACACAAAGTCAACACAGACGCAAAGACAATATAGATGCAATGTCAACACAGACGCAAAGATAACACAGACGCAAAGAAGACATAGACGATACCATGAAGATACATTAGCACGTCAGCACAGTTGTTTAGTTAGAGTTAGTTACAGAACTCAACTAAATGACCGTTATCAAGAATCAAGAAGCGGTTATCAAAGATCAAGAAGCAGTTAAAGGCAAAGGCTATAAATACTAGTCATAGTTGAAGATGTTACAAGGTTAGAGAATCTTAGAGAAAATTCTTACAAATCTTATGATTCAGAAATCAATGAACTTTGAGCGTTCAGTGCTTACTTAGAAAAGAGAAATTCTGTAGTACGATACGAAGAGAGCTAAACCTACTATAACAAAAGCTCATAATATTTTTCTAGTGAGAGAAAGAAAAGGCTGATAGCCTAGAGAGGCTAAGATAGCTGAAAGCATAATTGTAAGAGACCTGAAGACTCTCTGGAAGGAAAGAAAGAATACTTGTAATCGTTTGGAGTATAGTGAAACACTCAGACGAACTCTGAGGACTGGATGTAGCCCACGGTTTGGGGTGAACCAGTATAAAAATCGCAGCGTCTATCCTCTATCCTTTACTTCAGCTTATTTTGTTGTTAAACAGTTATATAGAAGTTATTTGTGATTTAACAACGTAATAATTTTAGTATAAATTTTGTGATACCTTTTTAACAAGAAAGAGAAGTTCTTAGCAAGATTTTATATTCACAAAAAGGATACACCATTCAACCCCCCTTTCTTGTGTATCGAGTTTCTTGTACGTAAAGTCTATACTAACTTGTAATTTACTTCACATCAGTGGGCAAAATACCCTGTTGGCATAGTTGCTAGGCATCTGAGATGAGAAAAACAATCAGTCGGGCACTTTTGACGAGAAAAATAACTCATTGGCACACCTTTGTTGGGAAAAACAACCCACAGTTGCTAGGAGCTTTCAGTGGGAAAACAGCCCATTGGCAAGATTGTTAGGCACCGTTAGTAGGCAAAACAAATTGTTGGCATGGTTACTAGGCACCTTCATTGGGAAAAGCAACCTGTTGGCACACCTTTAATGGGAAAATCCCATTGACAGGGTCGCTATGCACCTTACAGTGGGAAAATTGCCCATTGGGCATCTTCGATTGGAAAGTAGAACGTTGGCACTATCGCTGGGAACCTTCAGTGGGAAAACAGCCCATTGGGCATGTTTGGTGGGAAAAAAAACCTGTTCAGACACCTTCAGTAGGCAAAACAGCTCATTGCCACACCTTTGGTGAGCAAAATGGCC
The DNA here is from genome assembly GCA_027576715.1 of Erythroxylum flavicans. Taxonomy (NCBI): domain Eukaryota; kingdom Viridiplantae; phylum Streptophyta; class Magnoliopsida; order Malpighiales; family Erythroxylaceae; genus Erythroxylum; species Erythroxylum flavicans. The sequence continues at coordinate 8,802 of JANZXP010109051.1, forward strand.
CGTTTGCATAGTTGCTAAGCACCTTCGATGGGAAAAACATCACATTGACACAGTCGCTAGGCACCTTCAGTGGGAAAAAGAGCCCGTTGGCAGGGTTGCTAGGCACCTTTGGTGGCAAAATAGCTCGTTGGTAGGGTCGCTAGGCACCTTCAATGGATAAAACAACCCGTTGGTAGAGTCGCTAGGCACCTTCGGCGGGAAAACAGCCCGTTGGGCATCTTCAGTGGGCAAAACAGCTTGTTGGCACAGTTGATAGGCACCTTAGGTGGGAAAAATAGTCCGTTGGGCATTTTTGGAGGAAAAAACAGCCAGTTGGCACACCTTTGGTGGGTAAAAAAGCCTGTTGGCACAGTCGTTAAGCACCTTCAGTGGGAAAAACAACCCGCTGGCACACCTTTGATGGAAAAAATAATACGCTGGCATGATCGTCAGACACTTTTGGTAGGAAAAACAATCTATTGGCAGGGTTGCTAGGCATCCTTAGTGGCAAAATAACCCATTGGTAGGAACACTAGGCACTTTTGGTGGGCAAAATAGCCCATTGGCAGGGTCGCTAGGCACCTTTAGTGGGAAACACAGCCCATTGAGCACCTTCAGTTTGCAAAACGGCTGGTTGACACATCTTTAGTGTGTTAAAACAGCCCATTGGCAGGGTTGTAAGGCATCTTCAATTGGCAAAATAGCCCGTTGGCACGGTCGCTACGCACCTTAAGTGGGAAAAATAGCCCATTGGGCATCTTCAATAGGAAAACAGCCCATTGGAAAACTCGTTAGGCATCTTCAGTGGGCAAAACAGCCATTTGGCAAGGTCGCTAGGCATATTCGGTTGGAAAAATTGTCCGTTGGCACGCCTTAAGTGGGCAAAACAGTCTTGGCAAGATTGTCAGGCACCTTTGGTGAGAAAATAGCCCATTGGGCACCTTTGTTGGACAAAAGAGCCCATTGGGCAACTTCAGTGGGAAAACAACTCGTTAGTAGACCTTTAGTGGGGTTAAATAGCCTGTTAGGCACCTTTTGATGGAAAAATAGCCCATTAGCAGACCTTTAGTGGAAAAAATAGCCTGTTGGCACACCTTTAGTAGGCAAAACAGCCCGTTGGCACAGTCACTAAACACCTATGGAGGGAAAAATAGCCTGTTAGGCACTTTCAGTTGGCAAAACAGTTCGTTGACACACCTTTGATGGAAAAACAGCCCATTGGCACAATCGTCAGACACTTTCGGTGGGAAAAAAAGCTTGTTGATCACTTTCAATGGGCAAAACTGTCCTTTGACACACCTTCGGTAGGCAAAATAGCCTATTGGTAGGGTAGCTAGGCACTTTTGATCGGCAAAATAGCCCATTGGCACGGTCACTAGGCACCTTAGGTGGGAAAAATAGTCCGTTCGACACTTTTGGTTAGAAAAATAACCCGTTGGTACACCATCGGTGGGCAAAATAGTCTATTGGCAGGGTCGCTAGGTACCTTCAGTGGGAAAATAGCCCGTTGGGAACCTTTAGTGTGAATAACAATTCATTGGCGTGGTTACTACTCACCTTCGGTGGGAAAACAAGCTGTTGGCCACCTTCGGTAGGAAAAATGACTCATTGGCACACCTTCAGTAGGTAAAATAGCCGGTTGGCACACCTTTAGTGGGCAAAACAGCCCGTTGACATGGTTGCTAGGCACCTTATATGGAAAAAACATTCTGTTGGGCACCATCAGTGGCAAAAAACAGCTCGTTCACACACCATTAGTAGGCAACATAGCCTGTTGGCACACATTCAGTGGGCAAAATAGCCCGTTGACACACCTTCAGTGGGAAAGTGGCACATTGGCAAGGTCACTAGGCACCTTTGGTGAGAAAAATAGCCCATTGTTAAGGTCATTAGGCATCTTCAGTGGGAAAACAGCCCATTGGCACAGTCGCTAAACACTTTCGGTGGGAAAAACATTCCAATGGCACGGTGGCTAGACACTTTTGGTGGGAAAACATCCCGTTGGCACACCTTCAGTGGGCATAGCAGCCCGTTGGCAAGGTCACTAGGCACCTTCATCGAGAAAATGGCCCATGGGGTACCTTTAGTGGGAAAAATAACACGTTGGCATGGTGGCTAGGCACCTTCGATGGGAAAACAACCGGTTGGGCATCTTCGATGGGAAAAACAACTTATTGGCATGGTGGTTAGGAACTTTTGGTGGGAATAACAATCAGTTGGTAGGGTCACTAGGCACCTTTAGTGGATAAAACAACCCATTGGTAGGGTCGCTAGGTAAATAACCCGTTGGCACACCTTTGGTGGGTAAGATACCTCATTGGTAAGGTCGTTAGGCATCTTCTGTGGGAAAAACAACCTGTTGGCAGGGTTCTTAGGCGCCTTCGATGGGAAAAACAACCTGTTGGCACACCTTGGATGAGCAAAATAGCTCATTGGTAGGGTTGCTAGGCACCTTCAGCTAGAAAATAGCACGATGGTAGGTCGCTAGGTACCTTCTGCGGGAAAAATAGCCCGTTGGCATACCTTTGGTGGGCAAAATAGGTCATTGGCGAGATCATTAGCGACATTTAGTGGGAAAATAGCCCGTTGGGTACCTTCAGTGAGAAAAAAACGTATTAGGGCAGTCGCTAGGCACTATAAGTGAGCAAAACAACACCTTTGCAGGGTCGTTACGCACCTTCAGTGGGTAAAATAGGTCGTTGGCACATTTGATAGGCACCTTAGGTGGGAAAAACAGTCCGTTTAGCACTTTTGGTAGGAAAAACAGCTCGGTGGCACACCTTCAGTGGGCCTAATAGCTTGTTAACACGACCTCTATGCACCATCAGTAGGAAAAACAGCCTGATGGTAGACCTTCGGTGGGAAAAATAGCACGTTGACATGGTCAATGGTCACCTTAGATGGGAAGAACAACATGCTGGCATGATCACTAGGCACCTTTGGCAGGAAAAATAGCCCGATGGGCACCTTCAGTAGGAAAAGAGCCCACTAGTAAGCTCGCTAGGCACCTTCAGTGGGCAAAATAGGCCATTGACAGGTTCGTTAGGCACATTCAGTTGGAAAACAACCCGTTGGGCACCTTCAGTGTGAATAATAATCTGTTGGTGTGGTTGCTACTCACCTTAGGTGGGAAAATAGGCTGTTGGCCAACTTCGGTTAGAAAAATAGCTTGTTGGAACATCTTTGGTAGGAAAAACAGCCCGTTGGCACATCTTTGGTGGGAAAAACAGCACGTTCGCACAACTTTTAGTTGGTAAAATAGCCTATTGACACACCTTTAGCAAGCAAAACAGCCCGTTGGCATGGTCGCTAGGAGCTTTATATGGGAAAAACATTTTGTTGGGTACCATAGGTGGAAAAAACGGCTCATTCACTCAACATTAGTAGGTAAAACAACCTATTTGCACACACTTGGTGGGAAAAATAGCCCGTTGGCACACCTTTAGTAGGAAAGTAACACGTTGGCATGATCATTAGGGACCTTTGGTGAGAAAAGTAGCCCATTGATAGGGTCGTCAGGCACCTTCAGTGGTAAAACAGCCCGTTGGCACGATTACTAGGCACCTACAGTGGGAAAAACAATCCATTAATAGGGTTGCTAGGCACCTTAGGTGGGAAAAACTATTCGTTAGGCACCATAGGTGGCAAAAATGGCCTGTTCACACACCTTTAGTAGGCAGAAAAGCTCGTTGACATACATTCAGTAGGCAAAATAGCCCGATGGCACACCCTTAGTGGCAAAACAGCTTACTGGCACGATTGTTAGGCACCTTCGATGGGAAAAACAACCCGTTGGCTCACCTTTGATGGGCAAAATAGACCGTTAGCGTGGTCGCTGGGCACTTTTGATGGGAAAACAACACGTTGGGCATCTTTAGTGGGCAAAGTAGCCCGTTGACAAGGTCGCTAGGCACCTTAGGTGTGAAAAACTATTCGTTAGGCCCCATCAGTGGTAAGAACGGCCCGTTCGTAAACATTCAGTAGGCAAAATGACCCATTGGCACCCATTTGGTTTGCAAAACAACCCGTTGGCACACCTTCGGTGGGTAAACTAGCTCGTTGGCACGATTGCTAGACACCTTTGGTGGGAAAAACAACCCATTGGCACACCTTTGATGGGCAAAACAACTCATTGGAATGATTGGTAGGCACCTTCAATGGAAAAAACAACCTATTGGCACACCTTCAATGGGGAAAACAACTCATTGACACGAATACTAGGCACCTTCCGTGGGAAACCTGTTGGCACACCTTCAATGGGAAAAATAGCCAGTCAGCAGGGTCGTTAGGCACCTTCGGTGGGAAAAAGAGCATGTTGGGCAACTTCAATGGGAAAAACGGCCCGTTGGGTGCCTTTAGTAGGCAAAACTGCCCTTACGGTCGCTAGACACCTTAGGTGGGAAAATAACCCATTGGGAACCTTCAGTGGGCACAACCCATTGACTGGGTTGCTAGGTAAAATATCCTGTTAGGATGTCCGTTAGGCACCTGAGGTGCGACACATAGTCCGTTGGGTAATGTTGGTGGAAAAAACAGCCCGTTGGCACACCATTAATGGGTAAAAAAGCCCTTTGACACAGTCGCTAGGCACATTCGATGGGTAAAATTGCTTGCTGGCACATGTTTGGTGGAAAAAACAGCATGTTGGCACGGTCGCAGGCACCTTCGGTGGAGAAAACAGCCCGTTGGCACACCTTTAATAGGCCAGAAAGCCCATTGGTAGTATTGTTAGGCACCCTCAGTGGGCAAAATACCTCGTTGACACGGTTGTTAGACACCTTAGTTGCGAAAAACAGTTTGTTGGCACTTTTGACAAGAAAAATAGCCCGTTGACACACCTTTGGTGGGAAAAACAACACATGGGCATGTTTGTTAGGCACTTTCAGTGGGGAAAATAGCCCGTTGGTAGGGTCATTGGGCTTCTTTAGTAGGAAAACAACTCATTGACATGATTGTTAGACGCCTTTAGAGGGCAAAATAACCCATTGTTAGAATTGCTAGGCACCTTTGGAGGGAAAAATAGCCCATTGGTAGGGGTCGCTAGGCACATTCAATGGGAAAATAACCCGTTCGGCACCGTTGGTAGGAAAGCAACATGTTGGCACGATGGCTAGACACCTTCAGTGGGAAAACATCCCGTTGGCACACCTTTTGTAGACAAAATAGCCCGTTGGCACACATTTGGTGGGAAAAACAGCACATTGGTCCAATCACTAGGCACCTTCAGAGGGAAAAACGACCCGTCGGTAAGGTCGCTAGGCACCTTCAATGGCAAAATATTCTATTGGTAGGGTCACTAGGCATCTTTAGTGGGTAAAATAGCCCATTGCCAGGGTTGTTAGGCACCTTTGGTGGGAAAAATAGTCTGTTAGCATACTTCAGTATGCAAATAGCCCTCTACAGCATCGCTAGACACCTTTGGTGGGAAAATAGCTCGATGGGCATCTTTGGGGGGAAAAACAACCCGTTAGCACACTTTTGGTGGACAAAACAGCCATTTGGGCACCTTTGGTGGGAAGAACAGCCTGTTAGGCACCTTCAGTGGACAAAACAACACGTTGCTAGGGTCACAAGGCACCTTCCGTGTACAAAATAGCCTGTTAGCATGATGGCTAAGCAACTTTGGTGGAAATAACATTTCGTTGGGCACTTTTAGTGGAAGGAACAACCTATTGGCACACCTTCGTTGGGCAAAAAAGCCCATTGTCACGGTTGTTAGGCATCTTCGTTGGGAAAAAAGTCGACCGGCATACCTTCAGCGGAAAAAACAGCATGCTGGCATAGTCTTTAGGAACTTTCGGTGGGAACAACGATCTATTGTCATAGTCACTAGGCTCCTTTGATGGACAAAGCAGCCCATTGGTAAGGTCATTAAGCACTTTTGGTGGGAAAAATAGCCCATTGCCAAGTTGCGAGGCACCTTCAGTGTGAAACAGCCTATTGGCACGATCATTAGGTACCTTTAGTAGGCAAAACAGCCCGTTGGCACAATCACTAGGCACCTTCAGTAGGTAAAACAACCTATTGGCAATCCTTCAGTGGGCACAACAGCCCGCTGGCACGGTTGCTAGGTGCCCTCATTAGGAAAAATAGCACGTTGGCACGATAGTTAGATACTTTCGGTAGGAAAAACATCCCGTTGGCACACCTTCGGTGGGAAAATCAACCCGTTGGGCACCTACAGTGGGAAAAACAACTCGTTGACACATCTTTGATGGGAAAAACAGCCCGTTGGCATAGTTGCTAGACACTTTTGATGGTAAAACAACCCGTTGGACCATCTTTAGTGGGCAAAGCAGCCCATTGGCAAGGTTGCTAGGCACCTTCAGTGGGAAAATAGCTTGTGGGGCACCTTTGGTGGGAAGAACAGCACATTGGCATAGTGACTAGGCATCTTCGATGGGAAAACAACTCGTTGGGCGTCTTCGGTGGAAAAAAGAACTCGTTGGCATGGTCGTTAGGAACTTTCAATGGGAACAACAACCAGTTGGTAGGATCACTAGGCACCTTTGGTGGGAAAAACAACCCATTGGTAGGGTCACTAGGCACCTTTGGTGGGAAAAATAGCCTGTTGGCACACCTTCGGTGGGTAAAAAGCCTCGTTAGCAAGGTTGCTAGGCACCTTCGATGGTAAAAACAGCCTGCTGGTAAGGTTCCTAGGTGTCTTCGATGGAAAACAACCCATTATCACAACTTTGGTTGGCAAAATAGCCTATTGGTAGGGTCACTAGACACCTTCAGTAGGAAAATAGTCTGTTGGGTACCTTTGGTGTGAAAAATAGCTCGTTGGCACTGTCGCTACTCACCTTCGATGGGAAAACAGCCTATTGGCCACCTTCGACGGGAAAAAAAGCCCATTGGCATTTCTTTGGTAGGAAAAACAGCAAGTTGGCAAACCTTTAATGGGCAAAACAACCCATTGGCACACCTTCGATGGGCAAAACAGCACATTGGCAAGGTCACTAGGCACCTTCAGTGAGCAAAATAGCTCGTTGGCACATTTTCTAGGCACTTTAGGTGGGAAAAACAGTCTGTTTGGTACTTTCAGTAGGAAAACCAGCTCGATGGCACACATTTGGTAGCCATAATAGCTTGTGACACAAATGCTAGGCACCTTCGATTGGAAAAACAACCTGATGGCATACCTTCAGTGGGAAAAACAGCATATTGGCACGGTCAATAGGTACTTTTAGTGGGAAAAATAGCACGTTGGCATAAACGCAAGGCACCTTTACTAGAAAAATAGCCTGTTGGGCATCTTAAGTGGGAAAACAACCTGTTGTAAGCTCGCTAGACACGTTTAGTAGGCAAAATAGCTCGTTGGTAGGGTCTTTAAGCACATTCGGTGGGAAAAATACCCTTTGGCACACCTTCGGTGGGAAAAATAGCCTTGGCAAGGTTGGTAGGCACCTTCTGTGAGAAAAGAGCCCATTGGGCACTTTTGGTGAGAAAAATAACCCATTGGCACACCTTCGATGGGAAAAAATGCCTGTTGGCATAGTCGTTAGGCACCTTCGATGGGACAAACAACCCACTCGCACATCAACAGCGGAAAAAACAACATGTTGGTACAGTCGCCAGGTACCTTTGGTAGGAAAAACAACCCGTTGGCACACATTCAGTCAACAACATAGGTCATTGGCATAGTTGCTACGCTCCTCCAGCGGGAAAAACAGCTCGTTAGCACACCTTTGTTGGGAAAAACAACTTGTTGACACTCCTTCGATGGTCAAAATAGCTTGTTGGCACATTCAGTGGGAAAAACAACCTGTTGCCACACCTTCGGTGGGCAAAGCAGCTTATTGACAAGCACATTAGGTACCTTCAGTGGGAAAACTGCCTATTGGGCATCTTCGGTGGAAATGCAGAAGGTTGGCACAGTGGCTAGGCACTTTTAGTGGGAAATCAGCCCATTGGGAATCTTCGGTGGGAAAAACAGCCTATTGACACACCTTAAATTGGCAAAACAACCCGCTACCAAACCTTTGGCGAGCAAAACAACCTATTTGCACAGTTGCTAGGCACCTTCGACGGGAATAACAACACATTGGCAAAGTTGCTAGGCACCTTTGGTGGGATAAAGCACCCGTCGACAAGGTCGCTAGCCACCGTCAGTGGCAAAATAGCCCACTGGTAGGGTCGCTAGGCACCTTTAGTGGGCAAAACAACCCATTGGCACCTTCGATGGGAAAACAACCTGTTGGGCACCTTTGGTGGGAAAAATAGCCAATTGACACCTTTATTATGTAAAATAGCCCGTTGGCACGATCGCTAGGCACCTTAGCTGGGAAAATAGTCCGTTAGGCCCTTTTGGTAGAAAAACAAGCTAGTTGGCACACCTTCGTTAGGTAAAAAAGCATGTTGGCACGGTCGGTGAACACCTTTGGTGGGAAAAAGAACCTGCTAGCCCACCTTTGATGTAAAATACAATACGTTGGCAAGGCCGCTAGGCACCTTTAGTGGCAAAACAACCTATTGGCACAGATAGGCACCTTCGACAGGCAAAACATCCTATTGTCAGGTCATTAGGCACCTTTGGTGGGAAAAACAGCCAATTGGGCACCTTTAGTTGGCAAAACGGTACGTTGGGACACCTTCAGTGGGCAAATCAGCTTATTGGCAGGGTCAAAATACATCTTTGATCGAGAAAATAGCCCGTTGGCACACCTTTAATGACAAACGAGTGGTTTAGTGGCAGGGTTGCTAGACATCTTTGGTGACAAAATAACTCATTGGCACTGTCGCCAGACACCTTCAACGGGCAAAATAGCCCATTAGTAGGGTCATTAGGCACCTTCGATGGGAAAAACAGCCCATTAGGCACCTTTAGTTGGTTAAATGGTCTGTTGGCACACCTTCAATGGACAAAACAGCGTATTGGCAGGGTAGAAAGGCACCTTTGATCAGTAAAATAACTTGTTGGCATGGTTGCTACGCACCATAGGTGGGAAAAACATTTTGTTGGGCATTTTTGGTGGGAAAAACAGCCAGTTGGCCCACCTTCGGTGACAAAAATAGCCTATAAGCATGGTCGCTGGGCTCGTTTAGTGATAAAAAAGCCACTAGAACACCTTCGATAGGAAAAATAGCTCAATGGAATGGTCACTAGGCACTTTTGGCAAGAAAAACAACTCGTTCATAGGGTCTCTAGGTACCTTCCGTCAGAAAACAACCTATTGACAACATCGCTAGACACCTTTAGTAGGCAAAACAGCCCTTTAGCAGGGTCACTAGGGACCTTTTGTGGGAAAAACAACCTATTAGTGCATCTTTGGTGGGCAAAACAGCTTGTTGGTAGGGTTTCTGTGCACCTTCAGCAAGAGAACAGCTCGTTGGGCACATTAGGTGGGAAAACAACCCGTTGGCACACCTTTAGTGGACAAAACAACCTGTTGGACACCTTTAGTGGGAAAAACGGCCTGTTGGCACATTCACTTGGCATCTTAGATGGAAAAGACAGCCCATTGGCACACCTTCAATAGGTAAAACAGTTCATTGGCACTATCACTAGGCACCTTAGGTGGGAAACACAATCATTTGGTCACCTTTAGTAGGAAAAACAAGCCACTAGAACACATTTGGTATAGAAAACATTTGGTAGGCAAAACAACCTATTGTCACAGTTGCTAGGCACCTTCGGTGGGTAAAACAGGTCGTTAACACAATTGCTAGGCACCTTCAAAGGGAAAAATAGCCCGTTGGGCACCTTCAATAGGCAAATAGGCCCGTTGGAACACCTTTGGTGGGTAAAACTGTTAGTAGTGTGCCCTAGGCCAATGGATGTTTGTGATTCATGTATTAACATTATGACTTGTTAATAATATATTATGAGGTATTCCTTTTATATATACATGCATGTC
>JANZXP010109086.1:0-18637 GCA_027576715.1 Erythroxylum flavicans
ATGCTATGATCATGCACTGACCATAAATTCATCAACTTTATTTCAAAAATCCACAACTCTAACAATTTTATTCACTATTTATTCGTTGAAGACTCCAAAAGCTTCAACTATCTTCAAGCCCAAACTCCGTACAAAATTTCGTAAACTCCTGTGAACACCAACCAACCTCTAGTTTTTATTAAGCTAGAAGAAACACTTAGTAATAGAGGAAGTGGTGAGGAATATGAAAATCAAAGTTAGCTCTCAAAAGGAGTTTGATGGAGAACTCTATATACGGGAAGAAATTCGGAGAAGATAACAAGGAAAGAACTTAGGAAATGAACAAATCCCTTTCTAACTCTCAGATCAGTCAAACTTACTTCTGACAAATAATAAAGGCAACTTTACACTTGTCACTTTTCCTATGGTCTAATTTTAACTAAGTTTCTTTGAAACTAACTCCATTAATTTTGTCTTTACAATCTAACTATTTCCAAATCTTTGTTTGATTTCTTCTTTTCTTTTTCCTATTTTCCATAATACTATATAAATTCCAAAATAGATCCTAATTCACCAAAATTCACAATTATAATAATTCCACTAGTCAATAAATTTTTCAAAATAAATAAATTCTAAATTCATAATTTTCCCAAAAATCACAATTCAGTCTAAATATACCCAGAATCATTCATGAATGCATGTAGAATTATTTTCTTGTGCAAAACCTTCATTATTCATGTGTATTTGTATGTCATATTATGTATGAGCATGAAAAATGCATTTCTATACACTCATTAATCACTCATATTTACTATTCTAGCCTCCCACAGGTGATGGGATGTTGTATACATACCCAAGAAAGGTCATTTGGGCATGCATCGAATATGAAACTTATACATATGTGTGATTGTGTATTCTTATGATTGAACAAATTAGTGATTATGAACTATGTATGTATTGCTTAACTATAGAAGCAAAGTTGATCATCAGCATCCAGACATTGTCGGATCATCAAGATAATAGCTTTTTTGGAGCGTACTGTGAGTTAACCTAGAAATTTTCTCACCATGACTGAATTGTTTTTAATTGATCTTTAGATATTGAACTGTTATTGATTTGATTGTGATAATTCTAGATATTGATGGTCCGAGGAGTTAAATATTCGAGATTGTATTAGAAATGCTTTCTAATTGTATGTGAATATGGAAATTGTGTAAACTTAATTATATGTGTTTCTATCTGATATGTATGCTAAATATGAAATGTGAGAACAATTGAATATGAAATGTCAAAAGGAATTTGAAATGTCAAAAGCAAATGAATTTGAATTGTCAGACTTAGATCTGATGAAGCTGATATATGTGACAAAAGCTTACAGGATTGAAAGGTAATGAAACATGGCATATGGAATAATGCATCAAATTGAAATGCTTGATCAGATAAAGGAGTTGTGACTAGAGTGACCAATGTGAAAAAGAGCTTAAAGCTAGGGAATGTGCATAAAGAGCCAAAGACTCAGTTATTAATGAGCAAGGCATCCACCATGGGTATAAGGTAGTAAATGAAATAAGCCCGATATCCATAACAGATATAGGATAGTAAATTGGTCACTCAGTTACAACAAAGAAAAATGATTGGAGTCACATGTGCATTTGCATATACAACTTGATATGTATCATATGGATGATTAAATTGAATTATTGGATTGTTCTAAAATAGTGATGCGAAATATTGTATACAAGTTGTACTTATTGAAAATATTCAATATTAGATGATAGGATTTACTTATGAATTGGATTATAAATTTTCCTTGTGTTTTAATATGAGTGAGCACATCAATGATGGCTCATTCACTAAGTTTGCAAACTCATCAAAATTGAAATGTTGATTTTTAGGTACAAGGGAGACCTAGCTCTTAAGGTAAACTAATAGAAGTCAAGTACTACCAATTTTGGAAACGAGAAATGGCTCAAAGGTCTGGTCAGCTAATGTCTACGGAGTCTAGTAAATTGTATTTATTTACATTTCTCATTTCATGTAGAACATTTTGTAAAAGAGTAGTAAATTCTCAGATGTTTTTGGTAATGTAAATATATGGATTATGAAGTGTAATGGTACATTGTAAGTTATGTTTGTGAATGAATTGATCTTTTGAATACTTGTGTTATGTGTGATGTCATAATAAATTGATGTAATTGCTCTAATAAGTCATTTTCAGAGGATATATTCTTCAATGTCCTTTGGATGTTCGGGAATATGCTCTATGGTAGTGGTATGTTACAGGTGTCCCTTTTGTCTTGCCAATATGTCCATTACTTTTGACCTTAAGAATTCAAATTGTCTTAGATTTTTGTCCTTCAATTTTTAGAGTCATCTTAACATTTGGAGTCTAGATCTAATAGTGCTTCAGAAGTTAATCCAAAATAAAAGGTTATAAGTTTTATCCCACTTATATCCTAATTTTGTTTATGATAAACTAAAGAAAACAAAAAATAAATGATAAAGAAAATAAGGATCAGGATATGATTCTTATTGTTATTAATTATTGATGTCTCTTTAATGAATATTGATGGGGCTCTGTGCTTATATATCAGGTTACTTCATTTTCGTTTAAAAAACTTCAATTTAATGTATTCTCTACATGTTCTTGGCTTCTCTCTTCCAAGATTTCTCCCCAAAGTTCCCCTAAGAAACTCTAAGGGGGGTATTTGTAGTCCATGGTTAAAATAAAGTGTTTAACTGTTAAGAAAAATTATGCTTATGCACATCATTGAGGTGTGTATCACAAGTTTGGGTGCCTAATTCACTTTGGAACTAGCAACAGTTACATTTTAAACTTTAATCCTTACAATTTAAAGCAAACTGGCACATATCCCATTATATCCTACACCGTTAACATTTTAATTCCAAAATTTTTCTTTCCAATTTTATTTTTGGCATAAATCAGTCTCTTATACCTTCTATAAAGTGGTTTCTCATTGTGTTAGCTTTTTGTTGAATATTATATTTCTTAAATTAGATAAATATGAAGGAAGTTGTATTTAAACTATGAATGTCACCTCAAATTAGACTCAAATATATTCACTCTTTTTTAGAGGGCTAAGATAAGACCTAAATAAAATAATAAGCCACATTAAGTATCGAAACTTCTCGAAATCATATAAAAATAAATGCCATAAAAATTATGCCAAAAACATATATTAATTAATATCTATTAACTTCCCAAATAGTAGAGCCATTTTTTCTAGCATCTTTACATCTAACTATACCCTTACTGAAATTCCTAAGTTGACTAAGAGGGATAGAAGAAGATTCCTATTTATATTTAATAGAAAATTTACCAAGCTAGAGGGATTTGAATAAGTTATGAAAAAAGGAATAGAAATGCGCATACAAAGCTTTGAATCTTATAAATTTATAAGAAGGCATTAAGTTGTGAAGGATGAAATTAACAAGCTAAACCATAATTGTATTAGGAACACCTATTCTATAATCTAGAGATCTATAGCTACTCTCAACAAGGTGAAAAACAAGTTGAGTTAAGTTCTTAATAAAGTGTATAAGATAATAGAAAAAAGAAAAGATCTAGAAGCTTATAACTTATTACTAAAACATAAGGTAAGGATCCAATAGCTTCAGGAAGGAGATAGAAATGTAAACTATTCTATTGTTCCATTCTTCTTATATGTAATATAGAAAAGATCATCTTATTGATATATCATAATGGTGATGTCGTCTAGAGGCAACAAGATATCAAGAACTTGTTGCAAACATATTATCAAACACTTTTGGTACCAAAACTAACAATTTTTCTTCCATATAGATTCTTAGATTCTACATTCAGCAAGTAATTATCAGACAATTTATATTGATTCCATTTAACATAGCTAAAATTGAAAAGGTTTTTCCTCTTTGAATTTCATAAAGGCCTCTAGTTTAGATTACTTTAATGCTCACTTCTTCTAGAAATCTTGGGAATTGGTTAAGCATCATGTCTCAAACATTATTTTGAAGTTCTTTTCCAATGGTAGGATTTTGAGGGAGTTTAGAAAAACTCATATTTTCCTAGTTATAAAGACCCCTAATCCTTCCTCTACGAATGAATTTATATTGGGTTAGCCATAGATGCATGCATCACATGCATGCAAATGCAGTGGAAGTGTCAAAATCTAGATTCCAACACCATGATCACTCGAAAAAATAAAATCATAAATGCATGGATAGACATATATATAAGAACATGAAATATAAAATTTTTGCCTTTGGTTTCTACTCCTTTCTTGTTTCTTCTTCTTGTTTGGGTTATTGCAAACACCAAACCCTTCCTTAATCACCCAATAACATTCAAAGAAGATGGGGGAGACAGTGTATAAGATTTATTTGAGCACCAAACTAGATGAGTTCTAGTAGATGCTCAAAATGATAGAAGATAGATCAAGAAGCTTGTTTCAAGCACGTAGATTCATACAATAATTGCATAAATTGCAAGAACAAGACCTTTTATACCTCTCTGTCAATCTAGAACTCTTCTAGAGCCGTTATGTTCTCACTTGTGTGTGTAAAAAGTTATAAGACCTTGTGTACATAAGTGAAGAACTCACTTATGTACTCATTCGAGCCCTTTGTCACGATTATGGCCAATAAGCCACGATTATGGCCTACTTAAAAAAGGCTCGCCTTCAATCACGATCGTGGCCCACTTAAAAATAACCATACACACTATGTTTTTCATCTGATCTTTTATGCGTGTGAGTGTTCCTCGTTATTTTAGGCACTTAAATTAACTCTTAATTCAAGCAAATCATGAAGGGTTTTAAGATGCCAATTTTTCGGAATATAAGTGGATTAACACACAAACTCTTCGATAGTTAATTTTTTAACTTATGAATCTTTTCATAGATAATTAATGTGCAATTTGTCCTTTTATCATACTATACCCAACTTGGTTCAGAGTATGGGCTTTGTGTCAACTCCCACTCGACTAACTACGGTGATGCTAGTTCTTATCCTTGGATCTCATTACTCTATGTGTCATTGAAGACTCTCTTAATGACACATAACTGCTTTGGCCAGAGACTCCTGAGTAATGACCCCGGTAAGAGGCCGCTGGTATCCTCTCCTTCAATCAGGAGTGGTGAATCCTTTATTGGCTACCTAATTACCTTCAAATACTAGTAACTATACCTAATCACCACCCTAAGAGCGATCTCATCTTAAGGTAAAAATGAATGATGTCAAAGCACAGGATTAGTATCCAAGATATTCTTGAGTACCTCAAGTCTAAGGATATTTTCACCAGTGCTATGATGAGATTAATCATTGAAATTTGATAGATCATCCATGTGATAATCTTATAGCTGATCATCCTATGTACTTACTAGCATTAGTAAGCATCTGTATGTTAACTCTAAACATCTCATGCTTACAGTTTGTGAGATCCACTGCTTGATCAAATCGATGAGTATAACATGTGCTAGTTTGTCTGGATTAATAATGTCCTATCTTATTAATCCTATGACTAGGGATTATTTAGATACTAACATAATTGCACTTGATAGGAATCTTATTATCATAATCTTTTCATGATTTCTTGTTGGCTCATTTCTTGCCAGGGAGAGAGAATAACTCACTAAATCAATAAAGTTGAAAATATGTGAATGAAGTAGTGAGATTACATAGGGTTCCATTGTATCAGATAGGGATCCCAGATCTACCACGAGATTTTAGGGTAGCTTATAGACAACTTTGGGTATAAAACTGAATTTTAGCATAGCATTTCATCCTTAGACAAATGGGCAGAGTGAGAGGACAATTAAGACTATTAAGGATATGCTCAGAGCTTGTGTTTTGGAATTTCAAGGAGTATATGATCTGTATATAACAATCAGAATCACAGTAATATCGATATGGCTCCATATGAGGCGTTGTACTCCAGGAAGTGTCGTTCGCTTAATATTGGGATGAAGAGGGTCTAAGGATTATCGAAGGCCAATAACTGATTTAGGATACTGTTGATAAAGTGAAATTGATCTAAAGCAGAAATAAAGTGGCACAAGACCAATAGAAGAGTTGTGTGGATCAACACAGGTGAGATATGGAATATCAGGTGTGAGATAAAGTATTTTTAAGAGTATCACGTTGGCGAGGTGTGCTGAGGTTCAGTAAGAAGGGTAAGTTAAGCCCGAGGCACATTGGTCCATATGAGATAATTGAAAGAATTGGGCAATTGGCTTGTAAGATAGCATTACCTTCTGAAATGGCACAGATACATAATGTGTTTCAAGTGAGTATGCTTTGGAGATATCAGTCGGATCCAACTCATGTGATACCGACTGATGAAATTAACGTTTTTGGTAATCTAAGTTATGTTGAAGAACCAATAAAGATAATTGACTATTAAAATAATCAATTGAGAAATCGAGTGATCCCAATGGTGAAGGTACTTTGAAGGAACCATTCAAGTGAAGAAGAAACGTAGGAAACAGAAGAGCATATGAGAAAGCAATACCCCCAATTCTTTCATGAATCAGGTAAGAATTTTGAGGACGAAATTTCTTAAGGAGGGGAGAATTGTAACATCCCATTATCCCATTATTAGGGTTAGAACCATTGGATGCTTTATACATAAGAGTTTATTGAGAATTTAGATATGCATTTCGCGCATTATATGCCATACACATGCATGTGAATAATATTGTTATTCAAGAAATAATTATTCATGCATTTATTGACATTTTCGGGTATGATTGATGTATAAATGTGATTAAAATGCGAATTGTGGATTATTTATGTTGAAAATTTATTTGGCGATAATGGTTAATATTTTGGAAATTTTGGTGAATTATGGATTAATTGTCTTGAAAAATTAATTGGTGTGTAATAGAATTATTTTTGTATTTTTAGAGACATTTCGAATATTTTGGAGATTTGTCAAAACTTTGAGGTAATTCAGACGAGGAAAAATAAGACACAAATAGAAGTGTGACAAATGGACCTATTAAGAATTTATAATTGGCCAAATTACTAAGTGACAAGTGGTAGCCTTACATTGATAACAAATGGGTTACATGCAAAGGTAACATGTGGCATTGTATGATGAAGCCACCTAAGTCATGTTTGAGGAAGAAACTTTCTATAGCTCCTTTGTTTTGTCTCCACTAAGCACACCATCTTCCTTTCTACTTTGCCATCACAGAAACCCATTATTTTCTCTCCCCATTTCTGAAATTTCTGCTGGAGGATTTGAAGTGTGAATCAAGTAAGTGATGTTTTATTGCTTTAAGTTGTATGGGTAGTGTAAATGACAATTTGATGATGTTTTAATGTTTATAAATGAGTGCATACATGAGTGGTGTAGGAAGATAAATGAATGCATGCATTAATGGTGTTGATGCATGTGTGGGTGGTGAAGGAAGAAGCAGATTCAGTGATAAGCTTAACAAGATGAAAGATTGAAGTGAGTTGGAGCATGTTATTTGCAATGTTTTACTGAACATACATCTGTATTTAGAACATAACTTGATATGTGAATATCAAAATTAGATGGAGTTTGATTCTGAGTAAACTAAAGACATAGGGATACATTTTTCATAAAGGAATCTAATTTAAAATCTATCATTAAAAGTCTTGGAATTTGGCTTGAATTTTAAAATTGTGTTCTATCATGGTTTGGGAATAGTCTGCAGATTTTTTATTACAACATGCACGATACTAAACCAAAATGCATGAAATCAATGCCATTAGACACTTAAGACATTTTGGAACAGTTTTTTTAGTAGAATGTATTGCCTAAATACCTTATTGTCTTTGTCAAAATGGTCATACAAATTTGACCCAAAATCTGCTTAAGAAAATCTGGAAAAAATTGCAAAACATACGATATGGAAAAACATGAAATAGGTACTGTTTTGGGGTTTATGATAAATCATGAATTGTTGAAATGTTTATTGATGTTACTGATCTAAAACTGAAGTAAAAATAATAGAATTTTGATAATGAAGTGTTTGATAAACGGGATATCTTGTTATGGAAAAGGATAGGTTTCATGAATGATATTATGTAGTTGAAAAGGTTTAATCAATTGATTAAAGTTTGATGATTTCATGAAAACAAATTGATTTGTGAATGAGTATGTAATGTCGTTGTGTTTGTGGTGAAGTAATCTAGAAACTTGGAGTGAACTTGGTTTTAAAATGTATGTGAATTTCGGATAAAAGAGGAAAGGGAAAAGAAGGTGATAGTTTGCCTGTATGAATTTGTTTTTTCTTAAGTTTGCATATGAACTAGAGTATTTTTACTAAACAGCTTTGAGTATTTTGGCTATAAATTTTTCATCCATCCTCCAAATGACTTGAATCTTCAACTAATAGATTCCTAACACATTGTTCTTCCTCTGCATGAAAATTTAGATCCATCTGAAATTATTATGGAATGATTTGATTGATGAATTTAGGATGAAAATGAGGAAGTGAACTGGAATATTTTCATTGAACATTCTTTGGTATCTTGAGTATATCTTCATTTTAGATTTTTAAATGAGTTGATTATTGATTCAGATTAAAGTAAAGTCATAAGGATACAATTTTCTTAAAGAACTCAAATTCTAATTATGTCTTTAAGCCTCTCAAATTCTGGCTTGAAATTGAGTCTTGACCAAGATTGTAGTACTACCAAAGATAGAAATGAAGTCCTATTGATATTGAATAAACTGTATTGATAGAAGCTGAATTAGATAAAGGTGTCTTCATAAAGGTTATAGTTTATTCATTTATCTTTTGATTGGAGTAATGTTTTTAATTTTTGGATATGGAATTGAGAGATATGAGTTTTATACCTTTGAGAGTATGATTATGTATTAGCCAAAAGTTCAAATGTACACAGTCTGTGGTATTACAAGCATAACTCATAGAATAATAAATCAAATTGTATCATTTGGTGTCATTCAAAACTTAAGACATGGGAGAACAATTTTCCAAAAGGAAGTGTGGCAAAATTACTTCACTTTACTGATGATAATAATCATGCAAAGTAGACCCAAAACTATGATTTTAGACAGGTTAGGATGGTTAAATTGAGTATTAATATATGAATGAATATTATGACAAGAATAATGATAAGGAACCTAGAATTGTCATGAACATGCATTGTACGTAATCAGTATGCATGAATGTGTATAAATAAATTCATATTTGTGCAAGATTGTGATATATGTATGTATGACATATTTTAGAGGAACACAATGAGCGACAACATCTAGACATTATCGAGACTTTTACATATATAGTTGATGTCATAATTAAGTTGGATATGATGCCATGTTATAAAGTGAAGGTGAGATAGTTAACACGCCATTATTATAGATTATATACTGGAATATCCTCAGGGTATCCTAGTATTAAAGCTATAATAGTGAGGTGTTGCTACAATTTTTGGTATCAGAGCTTGGTTTGGCATCCGTAAGGACATATGAAGACATTGAGACATGATACATAATGAGAAACTCAGTTTGTGATCACAACTATTTTTTGTTATAGGTCATCTGCTATAGGCGATCAAGTTGGAGAGTTAGCTAACATAGAGTCTGTAGGAGTTCATAGAGAGTCTCCTGTACCTGATTTTGCTCAAATGCCTCTAAGAATTCTGAAGAGGCAAGAAAGAAGATATGATAAGCTAAGAAAGCAAGGGGTTGTGGACTTTAATGGAAGTACAGACCCTGCTGAGGCAGAAGGGTGATTAGAGAGAATTGAAAGCGTGTTCGATCAGATGGACCGTGAGCTAGATGAGAGATTTGATTGTGCTATTTCACTACTGAGAGCTCCAGTATACCAGTGGTGGAAGGCCGTTCTAGGCAGTACCACCAGACCTTGTGGTTTAATCTGGGAAGACTTTCTGAGGGTGTTTCGAGAGAATTATATGCCTAAGATTTATCTAGATAGAAAGATGAAAGAATTTATGGATTTGAAGTAAGGTAGGCTCACAGTGGCAAAGTATGAGGTCTAATTTAATGAGTTAATGGGGTATGCAACTGTATTGATCCCAACTGAGGAATACAAGTGTAGACGATTTGAGGGCAGGTTGCATACAGAAATCAGAACAAGGCTAGTTATTTCTAATTTGGGTAGTT
Source organism: Erythroxylum flavicans (assembly GCA_027576715.1). NCBI lineage: Eukaryota > Viridiplantae > Streptophyta > Magnoliopsida > Malpighiales > Erythroxylaceae > Erythroxylum > Erythroxylum flavicans. Next base: position 10,103 of record JANZXP010109086.1, read on the forward strand.
TTATAGAATTATGAGTGACCTCGATCAAAATTGAGCAGTTGTTAAAAGATAGACAGGGAGAGTACAGACAGTAGTTTAGAGGGAAGAGGCAGGTTCAAACTCAGGCTGATTCTGGCAGAAGCTTCAGTAAATGCTAGAACATATAGTCTCAATTCCAGACTAGATCGAGATAATCAAGGTTTAAACCAAGAGTTGGACTTTTTCAAACTAATAGAGGTAGAGGATCAATGTCAAGAGGGTAGTCACGATAGATGCTTGATTTTGAACATTGTGGTAAGAAGCATGGTGGTGAGTGTTGGAGGTTATCAGGAGCTTGTTTCCATTGTGGCTCTGTAGAGCATGAGATCAGAGATTGTTTGAGACTTGGGGATCACAGTTTGGAATGAGAATAGGAACAGTAACTGAGGCCACTGTACAACAGAGTACAGCTGTTGAATCTATACAGAGAGGCAGAGATATAGGTAGAATTCAATCAGCAGGGCTTAGTGTCAGGATTGAGGTACAGAGTAACCAGCTGCAGTCTTAGGCCAAGATTTATGCCATTACCAGACAGGAGGTGCAGAACTCCCTAGATATGGTAGCGGGTATGTTGAACGTTTTTAATTTTCAATAATTTACATTGGTAGATCCAGGATCTATACATTCATTCATCACACTGCATTTGGCATCTAGATTGTATTGTGAGAGACCAATATTGAAATGTGGATTAAAGGTGAGTACTCCAGTGGGTAACACGACAGTGATTGGTAAGGTATGTAAAGGGTGCATAATTCGGATTGATCAGGTAGAGTTAAGAGACGACTTGATAATATTACAATTAAAAGAAATGGACTTCTTCTTAGACATGGATAGGATCATTTCTCATAGGGCGGTGATGAACTGTTATCAGCTGAGAGTGGTGTTTTGAGGGGTTAGTCAGGCAGTGCCAGCCAAACTAATTTCATTCTTGAATGCTTTGAGATTGATCCGAGATAGATGTGAGGCTTATCTGGCCCATGTAGTTGATACCCAAAATGAACAAACCATTCAAGATATTCCTGTTGTTAGGGATTTTTGGGATGTGTTTCCTACTGAACTACTGGGTTTACCCTTAGAAAGAGAGACAAATTTACTCATTCGTGCCGTATGTCATAATCATGGCCCACTTAAAAATAGGCTCGTCAATAAGTCATGATTGTGGCCTACTTAAAAATAGCTATACACACTGTTTTTCATCTGATCTTTTATATGTGCGACCTTTAGGTTCTCGGTTATTTTAGGCAATTGAATTAACTCTTAATTCAAGCAAATCATGAAGGGTTTCATGATGTCATTTTTTTGGAATATAAGTGGATTAACACACAAACTCTTTGATAGTTAATTCTCTAACTTATGAACCTTTCCACAGACAATTACCATGTAATTCATCCTTTTACCATACTATACCCCACTTGGTTCGGAGTATGGGCCATGTGTCAGCTCTCAGTAGACTGACTATGCCACATCTAGTCTAAGTGATGTTAGTTCTTTTCCTAGGATCTTATTACTCTATGTGTCATTGAAGACTCTCTTCATGACACATAACTATTCTAGCCAGAGACTCCTAAGTAATGATCCCAACAAAAGGCCATAGGTATCCTCTCCTTCTATTAGGAGTGGTGAATCCTTTATTGGCTAACTAATTACCTTCAAATATCAATAGTTGTACTCAATCACCACTTTAAGAGTGTCCTCGTCTTGAGGTAACAAGGAATGATGTCAAAGCACAGGTTTAGTGTCCAAGATATCCTTGAGTACCTCAAGTCTAAGGATATTTGCACCGTTGGTATGATGAGATTAATCATTGACATTTGATAGATCATCCATATGATAATCTCATAGCGGGTCATCCGATGTACTTACTACCCTTAGTAAACATCCATATGTTAACTCTAAACATCTCATGCTTATAGTTTGTGAGATCCACTGCTTGATCAAATCAATGAGTATAATATGTGCTAGTCTGTCTGGGTTAATAATGTCTTGTCTTATTAATCTTATGACTACAGATTGTTTAGATATTAACATAATTACACATGATAGGAATCTCATTATCATGATCTCATCATGATTTCCTTCATGTTATGTTTTATACTATAGACTTCATTAATTCGATTTACGATCAATATCAATTCATATATAAACGAATATCAAATTAATGAAAAAAGTTTTTTTCTTTAATAATCGAAACAAAGTCAGTGCAAAAGTGCTAAATTTGATTGCCTTTAAAGCACTACTATAACAATTTAGGCATATCCCATATAGTAATTCCATTTACAAGCTGATCTCTAAGTTGATAACTAGAAGGGTTGATGACATACTGACCATAATGATCAATGCATGTCAAGTAGCTTTTATCTAATGTAGGAAAATATGATACAATTTTATTTTGGCTTAGGAGTTATTAAAGGATATTCTAAGAATCAACCTAAAAGAGTTATGTAATAAAGATATGTTTTCACAAAGCCTTTGATGATATTAACTTGAACTTCATTATTCATGTTTTTGAACATTTTAGATTCCCCATAAATTTTATTGGTTAGAATGAGAAATTTAGTTAAAAATAAACTTAATTAATAAAATTTAAAAATATTACATAAGGAAAATATAGAGAATATGCAACATCTTATTGCTACTATTAAGACTACTTTAATCTCAATTTATAATGAGTTGTATAAAAAAACCACAATACAGAATGCTAATTGACAGGGAAAAGTAAGCTTTGTACTCTTTGATGAGGCAAAGATCTAGAACTGCATGGTTGAAAAGAGGAAATAGAGGATCTTCATTATTTCACAAGTCAATAGTCATAAAGAAAGCAACAACATGATTAATAGTCTAATGAGTAATTATCACAACATTTCTAACCAAGACTTGCTGAAGCTAGAGTCCTTCAATTGCTTATCTAGTTTTATGAATACCCCTACCAATGCTTAATCATTAATGAAAGCTTTAAAAAGTATTATGTGTAATTCCATTTCTTCTCAAATCCTGACCTATCATCAATGACATTATACAAGATGTAATACTAGAATTTTTCAAAAAGAAAATGATGCTAAAAGAGATCAATGACAATTTCATAACACTCATTCTTAAAGGTGGTGAATAAAATATTTTTGGAGACTTCAAACCTATAACTTATTGCAACTTAGTCTATAAAATCATGTAAAAAAATCTTCGCTAAAAGATTAAAGGAGATCCTGATCTATCATATAGATGGTGCCCAAGGGGCTTATATTCCTATTAGAGAGTTGGGTTATAACATTCTTCTTTTGAAATAATTTGTGAAGGGATATTCTAAAGAGAAAGGAGGTAAAAACTATTAAAGATTGATATAAAGAAAGCATATGATAATGTTGGTTAGAGATTTTTATGTAACACCATAAGGGTTTTGGATTTTCTAGAATGTTTCACAAAACTAATAACATTATGCTTTACCACACCATCTTTTAGCATCCTTATCAATGGAGAGCTAACAAGATTCTTTAAGAGCTCCAAAGGCAATAGACAAGGTGGTCTTTCTTCACCATGCCTATTTGCCATTATTATGGAGGTGTTCAATACAATTTTGAGAAGAATTATAGAGAGAACCAACCATTTCAAATATCATTCTAAATTTAGGAAATTAGGAATCACAAACCCCATCTTTGTTGATGACTTAATTATTTTAAAAGGGTTGATAAAACTTCAACCTTAGCTGATATGAAGACCATCAAAATATTCACCAAACTACTTGGTCTCCATGTCAACACTAATAAATGCTTCTTTTATATTTCTAGATGTGTAGCATCAAATAAGTATGGTTAAAAACATTACTAGTTTTAGAGTGATGCCTTTATCTTTCACCTATTGTTGTGCCTAGTTTCTATTGCTTTTAACTTCCTTTATATCTTTATTTTGGTTGCAAATCCTTGTATTTTGATCCAAACATGAGATAAATTGAGTGAAAATGATGTTAATATTGCATGAATGTTAATTGGTTTATTTTGTGAATTTTGCATGAAGGTTGAGGGGAAAGTCACGAAAATTTTGTATGGAAAGAGATGTTAGTCATGGTGGTGACATAGGTGATTTAGCAAGTCACCATCGTGGCTAACATCAAAATGTAAGTTACAATGATGTCATAATAGGTCACCATCATGACTAACATTTAAGAGTAAGTCACAGTGGTGACATAATAGGTCACCATCATGACTAAAATTTAAGAGTTAGTCACCATGGTGACATAACTTGTCCTCATAAGGTGACTTAACATGTCACATTTGTGACTATTCCTTTGCATTCACTTAAGTATGACACATGCAAGTTAGCAATGCAACAACCTAATAACTCAAAACTAGACTCGTGCTATAAATGGAAAAGGAATGAGACGTAAAGGGGGTTGGGAACTGAAAGAGCTAGCACACACAATTCATTCATTTTTCATTCTTCACCTCAGCAGGTGAATAGAGAAAAAGAAGTGAAGATGAGAAGAGAAACAAAGAGAGTCAATGAAGAAAAAAGAAACATAACAGAGAGCTGGAAGTAGAGGAAGACTTTGACCATCTAGTGAGAATAGGCTGAAGCAGAAGGTGAGAGCTAATGCAGGAAGCTTAAGAGAGGCAAGAGATGGCTGCCTTCACACTTACCTGATCCTTGTTTGCTTATTCTATTCATCTGTTGCTCTGTTTCTTATTATTATTGAACTTGTTACTTTCATAGCTTAGACGATTATTATTTGTTATCTTTTTATAGTTCATTCGGTTATTTACTTGGTTTACTGCTTAAATACTTCACTTATATTGAAGAAGATGGGATTAAAGAGTTTAATGATGATGAATCTTGTGATATCTGTGATGGAATGATCTCTTTTTCTTGAGAATTAATGTAGCCATTCTTGTTGACTATGCATGATTAAGTTAGGGATTTATTGTCTTATCTATTTATGTGGTTTCTAAGCCGAATAGATGTAATAGAATGGTCAAACTTTGCATTATTTTTAGTATTAAACGAAGGACCAAGAGGAGAAGTTTAATATGGAACGAGAAACTATAGGCACTTAGGTTACGAATTAGAAATATATTAACTTAAGTGGTAATCAATAGTCGGGCTTTTATAATTAATTCGGATAATAACTTGTTGAATATAAAATTTAGATTAGTTTATTATTTGAGTTGATTTGGAACCTAACTGTTATTTTTAATAGGATAATTAACCAATCATTTCCCTTTATCATGCATAGGGGATTAAATTAGTGAAATAAATTATCAAGAGCCTTCCATTTCGATTAATCTATTGGTCTTTCTTTTGGTTGAATTGTTTATGTTTTAGACTAATTTGTGATTTACTCTTAAAGCCTTCACTCAATGGTCAGGATAGAATGTTAAGGATTGTGAACTAATTTAACCTTCATGGGAGACGACCATGGGTCCTCATATACTTACGAGTAGGATGGCCTAGGTAATTTTCAAAACTTATTTCAGGCACAAAAAGTTTTTGATGTCATTATTGTAGAGGTGTTTAGTGTTTTGAACTTGAATTAATTTTTACTGTTTTTATTTGCTAAAGCGGTTTTGCTTATTTGTGTTTGTTCATACATGAATGTTTTATTATGTTACTTTGTTAACGTGTTTTACAATTTTTTTATTAATTTAGTGCTTTTCATAGTTAGTTTGTGCTAGGTAGGAGGACTTTAGGTATTGAATTCACTTAGTTTATGCTAGGAAGGAGATCTTTAGGGACTCTGAAGACGTACATCGAAGATGAAAACCTCAAGGGGACTCTGAAGACAATCGTAAAGATCAAGTGAATAACCACAAAATGGGTGAAAGGTAGTTGGTGATGAAGGAGTACGTTAGACCAGTGATTTGTACTGTGACTTCGTGTATACATTTATGAGAGGTAGCTAGAAATTACGAATTAAAGAGCATCTATTACAACATGCTGCCAAGACCCTTTAAATTTCATTCGAGAATTCTATACCACTCTCCAAATATTCCCTTCGGATGGCCTAAATGAGGATCAATTCAAGATGAGGTGCTTCCCATACATATTAAAGGAGCGGGCTAAGGCATGACTAATGACCGTTCCACCCAATTCACTAACAAATTCATAGGAAGGGGTGTATAAAAAATTTATGGGAAAATTGTATTCTCATAAAAAGACATATAAGTTGTGCACCAAGATAGCTACCTTCATTTAGATGGAGGGAGAGCCATTCCATGAGGCATGGGAATGCTTTAAGTTCCTGCTAATATAATGTCCACACCATCATTTTCCACTTCACATGGTAAACCAATTCTTTTATGATGGGTTAACGTAGCAGTGCTAGTACACGGTGGACGATGTAGTAGGAGCTGTAAAGAGAGGACGATCTAAGAAACGTTTGAAATCTTTGAAATGTTAAGGGCTAATTCTCAATAAAAGAGCGTAAGGGGAAGAAGAGCTCGAGTTCATAAAGTGAGCTCAAATTAAGAATTAGCTATATAGTTGGCTGAGTTAACAAGGCATGTAAAGATGCTAACTACGATACCATCCCAGAACGTTCCATCAAGAAGTTTGTGGTATATGTGGAACTTGTTGTCATAGAGTGAATGTTTGTACATAATCTTATGAACCTTTTAATGGGGAGAAACAAGTGAATGAACTTAACAATTTTTAACCAAGGGAGTGAAATGATCCGTATTCAAACACCTACAATCTTGGTTAGAGAACCCACTCCAATTTTTAATGGAAGACCAATAATCCACTAATGTAACCCCAATAACAATAACAAAATTTTCAGAGGACAAATTATTACTAAGAGCAATCTTTAAATCAAAACCTATCAAGCAAGCTTTCCATAGAGGAAAGCTTGAATTAGTTTATTCAGGTCATAACTTAAATTAGGAAACGAATAACAAGAAGTTTGACTCTTTGGAGGCATTTGTGAAGAGGATTGAGATCTAAATAGGGAAACTCACTACTCAAATGCACAAATTTCAAAAGGAAAAGTTACCTAGTTAACTAGAGCAAGCCCAAACAATCACTATTTTGAGAAGTGGTAAAGGAATTGACAATTATATTGAGTTTCCTTCTGAGCTATCTGATGTTGATATTCAATAAAAGGAAAGCCTCACTTAAGAAGAAGATGAGCAGGATGAGAAAAGTAATGGGAAAAACTCTTTAATTCACATTCAAAAGGGTGAACAACTTAATCATGACACCAAGGACAATGATGGACCAAAATTGCATAAGGCAACAGATCCTTACTAACTACCAATTCCATATCCAAATTACCTTAAAGAATTGAAACAAAATTAGCAGTTTTTTATATTGCATGCTTTCTAAGGTCAATGTTAATCTGCCCTTCTTAGATATGTTTAGGAACATTTCGGCTTATGTCAAATTCTTCAAGGTACTAAGCACTAAGAAATGAAAATTTGAGCCTAATGAAAAGGTGATAGTTTCAGAAGTAGCAAGTACAATTCTGTAGCCACATTTACCCCCTAAACTGAAAGATCTAGGACGTTTCATCATGCAAGTATCAATAGGTAATGGTGATGAGTTTAAGGGTATTTTTGATCTTGGAGCAAGCATAAATCTTATATCTCACTCTATTTATGAGAAATTAAATTTGGGATAGTTGATAACTATGAACATGTGTTTGCAATTAGCTAATATGTCAATCCATTATCCGAAAGGAATAATGGAAGATGTGTTGGTGAAAGTTGAAGGATTGATTGTGCCCGTAGACTTTGTCTTCCTAGACATGGGGGAAGTGAAGGAGAGAGAAAAAAGAGCTCTCAATACTCCTAGGGAGGCCTTTTATGGCCACTACTAACATTTGATTGACGTGAAGAATGGGAAATTGACCATAACAACCTTAGGAGAAATAGTAGAATGTTCAATCTTTAATGTTGAACCTATTCCTATTTCTGCAATTTCTGAAAACTGTTCTTTTGTTGATCAAGTTAATGTTGCCAATTGCGATTTCATTTTGTAGGAAGAAGAAGAAAAGAAGCTAGACTTGGTTAAAGCAAGTGATGAATGCTACCAATAGCAAATGGATGCAGCTGAGGAAGTATTTGGAAAATTCTTGGAGACAGATCCATATGAAAAGGAGGAAATAGTAGAATCAATCACTTTGAGCGACCCACCTTGTATTGCAGTTATGTTAATATAGTGCCTTAGAAAGCAAGTGTACTCACTCATAACTTAATTTTTTTCCAGTTACTTTTTGTAATGAAAAAAATTATTATTACTAAAACAAAAGAGTTTGGTTTTATATGTATGAGCATAATAAAACTAGTCATAAGGTACCAAGATTCTTTTATAAGTGATATACATATACATAGAGATGTATGAGAAACATGTATATTATTAGAATATAAAATAATTGATTCACAGTTGAATAATCAAGTTGGTTGCTGGATTATGGTTTAGACTCTAGTGTTGCGATTTATCTCCATGTATGTAAAAAAATTTACTTCAAGGGAATGATGAGTTTCATATCATGATAGTAGTTGACTATCGATAATGGCACTATTAAATGAATCT
>JANZXP010109146.1:0-18629 GCA_027576715.1 Erythroxylum flavicans
AATCGTCGACAGTTACTGACGGCAAAGATATACCGTCGGTAAAAAAGCGCCATGAACGTTCCGAAAGAAACTCAAATAGCGACGGAACACTCTTTCCGTCGGGAAAATAGGTTTTCCTGCCGACAATTGCCGACGGTGCAAGGTTACCGTCGGTATAGACAGACACAGATGTCGACGGAATGAAGCGCATCCGTCGGTAAAAACAAGATAATAATTATAAATATATTTGAACTACCGACGGTTTTGAACTTCCGTCGATAAATAATGTTTGCTGCAAATAATTTCCGACGGTAGGATAAAATTTCGTCGGTATATAATTCCATATGCTGACGGTAAATTCGTATCGTCGGCAATATTTGACAGTCAACAATTCCCCGACAGAATATTCACAATCCGTCGGTATATTTACCGACCGCACAGATTGTCCGTCCATAAATACAAGATACTTACCAACGGACTGCTATACCGTCGGTAAATGGCGAAGCAATTAAATTGCGGGAACGATTCCCGCTTTTTTTACAGTCGCCGATACATTTTCCGTCGCTATGGTCTGTGGCAGATTTTGGGCTGAATTTTATCCTACAATAGTACCGACGGATTGATTGTCCGTCGGGAAAATTTTCTGTTCTCCGACAGATTATTTACATTCCGTCGGTAAACGGCGACGGAAGTTTTATCGTCAGTAATATTCCGACGCTAATTCGGAATTTTCTTGTAGTGTTTATTTCCTATACAAAATCTCTGATTGCATCTAGTTTCTTGTGGTTGATCATACCCTTAACGTTTTATACTAGTATTGACATTATTCAAAGCTCAAGGGCTTAGCACCCTTTGACTTATTTTTCTTACCCGATTTTCTTTTCATACTACTTTGAAACTCATTGAAGCCAAACTCTATTCCTTCGTTAATTTGGACTTGTGCCTCAACTACCTCTTATCTTGTGATTTGGTTTTCAATTCCTTCATTGCCTTATAATATGCCTTCTTAGCATTGATTCCCTAATGATTTATTCAGTTCACTGACCTTTTTTTTAAGTACAAGGGAGCAATCAAAGAATGCTAGATGCAAACAGGGACGGCCCTAGGCCGAGTAACAACCATGAGATCCTTCTAAAGAAAATGATGGAGTTATCCAGGGGGATTATCAAGGTGAGTATCATGTTATCTATTCATTCAAGAGCAAGTAAACCTTTCCGTTTATTCTTCAACTTGTTTTGATCATGAATGTTGCTTTCATCTTATTTCCTACCATCTAAGCTCATGAGTTCATCAAACTCACACCTTTCAAGCCTTCTTCCAGTTAGTTTCCACATCTTCCCTTGTTGTTTCAGTGATGTTCTCCAATTGTAAGTCTTATGGACTCCATCTTCTATAAGCTCATCTTCTTCTCCAAGTCTTAATATATGGATAGTCTTTGAACTTGTTGAGCTCCACATTGACGCATATTCTTGCAAAACCTATCATTTTCCTTATGGACGTGATTTGATCTATATAAAGGGGCTTTCCAAGGAGCTAATGGTTTAGTTGACCAATATTCTAACAATATACTATAAAAGTTGACCCACGTTGGTACATTCGCTTGTTTGATTCTTTCCAAGTTTAAGTCGAGTCTCCAAACTAGAAGGAACAAAGGTATATTGTATATATGTTATGGTCCATCTTCTACTATATTCCTAGCATCATTCTCGCTTTGGAATTGAAATGAAATATGATTATCTTATGAGATTAATACCTTATGCAGGCCCTTCCCTTTCCATGCTTTCAATGTGCAACTTTGTGTCATCTGGAATGAAGGCCTTTAATCCACAAAGAATTCTATAGTAGTGGTATTCTAAGCCTTAGCACCTTCTCTTAGAATCTTTATATTGATGGAAAAAAATAAAAATATAGATCAATAAAACAATAGCTATGTTGTAGCCAAGGTCATTGTCTTGAAAGCGATTTTGGAGGACATCGGTGCAATCCAGATGTCGGTCGCTCCCCAAGGTTAACACAGCAAACCCTTGCACACATGCACTAATGGGAAAGAGAATGGAGGGCCCACTATAGTTGCTCAAAGAGGAAGAGTAACACATAAGAAAATAGTAAGAGAGTTTGGAGTGGTAGAATTTTTTAGAAGTTACAAAAAAGAAAAAATCCTAAGCTTTGTGTAAAGAAAAAAGAGAATAATTGTAGTACAAAACCAGGAGAAGATCAAGGGAATTGTAACGTTGAATGATTATAAAATCAAAGGGTCCAGGTCTAGGTTCAAAGGATCTAAAAAGATAACCATACCAGTCCACAACCTGCGAGGTCGCACCCAGCCCAGATTGCCCAGACCGAAATGGGTGAGCGGCGAGTGCGTGTGAGATAAGTGGTATGTCCAGCTCTAACACTCCAACAAAAGACTCAAACCAAGCAACCCAAACAAGTAGAAAAAAATAACAATAATACAAAGAAGTTTAAGTCCCCGTATCCAACCAATATAGGCAAGAAAATGGCAATGGAAGAAGAAGAAATAATCAAGAAAGAGAATGGTGTAGAAGTTATCATTATTCCAACATTCCCCTACTAATGGCAAGCTGAAATAGAAAAGATTCCTTGAGCAAAAGAAGGTTTGATACTTAAATGTTAATATTTGTTGATTGAATTAACACATAGTGAAGTAGGCAACAACCAAGTTCAGTTAGTAAATGCAGATCTTAAACTAAGAGAACTTTAGTTGAGACCCCCACAACACATATCATACCTCGGTTTGTGCAAACTTTGCGATACAATATGTGTGTTATTCTAGGCCATGCGCTTACCTTGGGTCTCGTGAGTGCTCTAGAAAGACATCCCAGGTCTTTCATAGAAGGCAGCCCACCTTTACACTCAAGTAGGTGAATCCATCAAGTGCTTCTCATTAGCACCACCTTAACTTGCTATGGATCCATTAAGAGCAAGTGCTCAACCTCTAAACAGAGTTCGGTGAATCTATCAAATTTGTCTCTTGAGGACCACCCTTGCATGGGCTATAGATTCATTAAGAGCCTAAGCTTACCCTTATTTAGGTCGATAGAACATGTCATAAGGATGAGTAATGACCAAAAATTTCACTCAATGAGCTTAAGCCCCTTCCCCTTCGACGTTTCAAGAACTAATTTCCTTGATAATCCTTTAATTAAAGGATCCACTAGATTCATTTCAGATCTTAAAAATTCTGAGAAGATAGCACCATTCTTGAGTAGTTGCTTCACCACTCCATGCATTATATAAATGTGTCACCTTTTACCATTGTAGACGCTGTTCTTAACAACTTCAATTGTAGCCTGAGAGTCACAATGCAGTGGAACAGGTGTAGACAGTCTACCCTATTTAAGCACATCCGCTAATAGATTTCAGAGCCAATCTGCTTATTGACTTGCCAACTCAAAAGCAATAGATTCAGATTCCATGGTGGAACATGCTATACAAGTCTGTTTTGTAGACTTCTAGGAAATAGCTCTTCGACCCAAAGTAAACATATAACCACTAGTTGAACTAACTTCATCATTATCAGATACCCAATTAGCATCACAATATCCTTCAACCACCGTAGGAAACTTGCTAAATTGCAAATAATAGTTCATAGTGCCTTTCATATACTTAAGCAACCGATGAAGTGCATTCCAATGTTCATTACTAGGATTATAAGTATACTGACTTAAATGTGAAACAATATAGGCAATATCAGGTCTAATATAGTTCATAAGAAACGTTACACTACTAATAATCTTGGTATAATCGCTTTGTGATACATTATCACCTTTGTTTTTCATAAGATGAATGCTAAAATCATAAGGATTTCTTACAGGTGTAACATCAAAATAATTGAATTTATGCAATACCTTTTCAATGTAATGAGACTGACATAAAGAAAAGCCATTCTTTATTTTAAAAATTTTAATTCCAAGAATCATATCAGATTCTCCTAAATCTTTCACATCAATTTGAGAAAACAGAAATTTCTTAGTTTCATTAACCACATCAATAGTAACACCAAAAATCAATATGTCATCCACATAAAGACATATAAATACATATTCTTATCCTACCATTTTGGAATAAACACATGAATAAGAAGCAATAATAATAAAACCATTTTGAGTCAAGGTGCTATTGAATTTCCCATACCACTGTTTTGGAGCTTGCTTAGTACCATATAAGGACTTCCTAAGTCTATAAACCTTATTTTCTTGACCATGTACCTCAAAGCCTTTGGGTTGCTTCATATATATTTCTTCCTTTAACTCCCCATTCGAAAAGGTCATTTTTACATCCATTTGATGCACAACTAAACCATGGATGACCACTAAGGCTATTAGAGCACAAACAGTGTCAATCTTAGTCACAGGTGAATAGGTATCAAAGTAGTCAATCCTTTTTTTTGATAAAAACCTCTCACCACAAACCTTGCCTTAAACCTTTCAATGGAGCCATCATGTCTACGTTTCCTTCTAAACATCCACTTACCACTAATAGGTCTACATCCATTAGGTAAGTCAGTAAGATCCCATGTACAATTAGCCTGAAGGGATTCTAATTCACTATTTATCGCCTCCTTCCAAAAAGGAGCATCTATGGATGTTATTGCTTCTTTATAGGTCTGGGTCATCATCTAGAAGAAATAATGACACAATGTCGTCAATTATGACATCAAAGTTTTTAATCTCAACTAGGAAAGTCGTAATAAAATCTGGTCCAAAACTAGTTTTAGTTCTAGGCCTCTTACTCCTCCTAAGTTCAACATTTGGCTAATTATTAACAGAAGCAGTAGCATGCATAATATCAGAGTATATAGAAATATGACCATCATGTACAATTTCAGAATTAGAAGGCAAACTCATCGACTAATTTTTCTTGTAAGGAAAAACAAGCTCAAAAAATTCAACATCTTTTGATTCAGAAATAGAATTATCACTTAAAAACATTAATCTATAAGCTGCACTATTTTGAGCATAACCAACAACAAAAAATCAAAAGTTTTAGGCCCAATATTAGGTCTCTTGAAGTCAGGTAAACTAACCTTAGCTAAACACCCCCACACTTTCAAAAATTTCAAATTAGGGGCAAATCCTTTCCATAACTCGTAAGGAGTTTTATCTAACTTCTTATGCGGTACTTTATTGAGAATATAGCTTGCAGAGAGTACAACCTCCCCCTATAATTATCAAGCAAATCGGAACTTATCAACATAGCATTCATCATCTCTTTAAGGGTTATATTTTTTCTTTCCGCTATACCATTTTTTTTGGGAGTGTTAGGTGCACTAATCTCATATATTATACCATTATGCTTACATAAACTTGTAAGAAAATTTATGTTATACTCACCACCTCTATCTGACCTTATTCTTTTGATTTTTCTATTAAGTTAGTTTTCCACTTCTGTTTTGAATTTTAAAAACATGTCCTCAGCCTCATCTTTAGTTCTTAGAAGGTAAACCTTAGTATACCTCGAAAAGTTACCCACAAAAATCACGTAATACTTTTTACCTCCTTTGCTCATGATATTCTTGGAATCTGCGAAGTCCAAATGAATAAGCTCTAAAAGTTCTGTCTTTCTACTTGTGACAAATTTAAAAGGTTTCTTAGTATACTTGGCCTCAGCACAAATGTGACACTTAGAGAATTCATTGGTGTTTATTATAGGCATTAGTTCCATTTCTCTAAGTCTTTTAATCGAGGCAATGTTCACATGTCCTAGTCTACCATGCCATAAATTAACAGACTTAACGATATAAGTAGAAGCAGAGGTACTACCATTCACTAATTCAGATTTAACATTGAGTACGAAAAGACCTTATGAGATATCCCTTCCCTATAAACTCCCCATTGCAAGAAAGTACAGCCTTATCAGATTCAAACAAAAGTTTCAGTCCAGCCTTATTCAGTAATGAACCAGAAACTAAATTCCTATGCAAACTAGGAACATACAAAACATTATTTAAAGATAAAGTTTTGCCAGAAGTTAGATTAAGTAAAATCTTTCCTTTATCAAGGACTACAGTTGTACTATAATTGCCCATGTAGACGCATTTACCATCAGCAGCCTCTTAGAAACCATGAAATAGGTCTTTATTACAGCACAAATGTCTTGAGGCTCCCCTATCAAGTACCCAATAAGCCTTGTTAGCCACCAGATTAGCCTTAACAACAACAGAAGTAATGATATCATCGTCTTCAGCCAGATTAGTTTGTGGAACAGGTTGTTTTTGGACAGGCTTTTGTGCACCTTGATGTTGAAAGCATTAATAAGCTTTATAACCAAGTTTACTACACACAAAGCACACACCTTTGGACTTCTAAATTTTGGAGTCTAGTTTGTGAAAACACTGTTTTTTGTCACGATTAAGCTTCTTCTTTTTCTTCTCCTTAAACCTATCTGTAGGCACATTAATAACAAATTCAACAAGGTTAGCATTAGTGTTATTAATAGAAAGATTATCAAGCTTATCTTTAAGCTGATTGGCTTCTTTAGTTCTCATATGTCTGATTAACTCTTGAACAGTCAAGTCTTTCTTCTTATGCTTGAGTTAGTTGTAATAGTCATTCTAGGACTTTCCCTTTCCATGCTTTCAATGCCCAGCTTTGTATCATATAGAATGAAGGCCTTTAATCCATAAAGAATCCCATAATAGTGGTGTTATAAGCCTTAACACCTTCTCTTAGTATCTTAAAATTGATGGAAAAAATAAAAATACAGATCAATAAAACAATAGTTGCGTCGTAGCCAAGGTCACTGCCTTAAAAGCGATTTCGGTAGACGTCGGTGTGATCCAGATGTCAGTCGCTCCTTAAGGTTAACACAGCGAACCTTGCACATGTGCACTCATGGGCAAGAGAATGGAGGGCGCACAACAGTTGCTCAAGGAGGAAGAGTAACACACAAGAAAATAGTAAGAGAGTCTGAGTGGTAGACTTTTTCAGAAGTTGTAAAAAAGAAGAAAGTCTCCGTTTTTTGTAAAGCAAAAAGAGAATAATCTTAGAACAAAACCAAGAGAATATTAAGGGAATTGTAACGTTGAATAGTTATAAAATTAATGGTGCGGTTGGTTCGTATGGGAGAATGGTAATAGGAATGATAATGAATATAGTGAGGAATGAGAATAGGTATTATCATTAAAATTATGATGGTTGGTTAAAAGGAATGAATGATTACCATTACCATTGACAGTGGTTGGTTTGTAAAAAAATATTAAGAAATAAAAATTATTATATTGTAATTAATTACCATTACCATTGACAGTGGTTAAAAAGAAGGAATGATTACCATTACCATTGACAGTTGTACTTTCACCAGGAAGGGATATTGATAAAATAGTAAAACTAGTATAATTTATGCTTCATTTATATGAAGAAAATAATTAATCTCATAAACTAAAGTATGGAGATATGCAAACATGTGGATGCTTATTAGAGAATAAGTTCATTGAACTGACCCAACTATGAGGACTCTAAATGGAATATTATTTATGTGTCTACGAATTTCTTCTTGATAATGGTTGTATAATTGATCCTTAGATTTGAGATTACCAAACTATCTTATATGAGAATTATCGTGTTTTGATACTACTTGTAACTTATTGTAATTAGGAAATTCAGTTGGCAGTAATTATATACATTATGAACCATATAGAGATAAGTCATTAATGAATTCATTACTCTAAAGTAATTAGAGAGAATGATCTGGTGTTCTTGATTAGTAATAATTTAAGAAATTCTCTAGTCAAAGTGAATTGATATTGGAAAAGTTTTTTAAAATATTAATTATTTCGATTACTAATTAGAAATAATGAACATGGTTTGATTTATAAGCGTAGACACTATATTCATACTCTATATGTAAAAGGGTTATTTTTTACCCTAAGTTTTACACAATTCAACAAATTTAACCCTAACATTTTAAAGTGAACAATTATAACCCTAAAAGTTAGAAAATGGTAAAATTGGACCCCACCATAACGTAAATTTTAACCCCTATCAGTTAAGTGTTAGGTCAGCGCTAACTGACAAATTTTAAAAATTTTTTATTTTTTCACCCCAATGTAATGTCATTACTGACATGACAAGCTGAGACCCACTTTTTTAAAAAATTAATTTTTTATAAACATGGGACCACCATTTTTATTAAATATGTACTAACTTAAATAAATATTAACTTAAACATGTTACCCTCTGTCATTGTTTTCTGTTTCCTTCTCGTTGTCCTCATCGTCTACTACCTCTCTCTATTCAATCCTTTCTCTTCTGCCGCAACCTCTGACCCTCCAATCCAAACTGTTGCTAATCTCATTTAACTCAACAATCCCTCTTATTCAACCATGCAAAAGCTCGCGGGAGCCCTGCTTAATGCGTTGATCTTTGTTATCCTTACTATTGTAGTCACTTTCGTTCTGGTGCTCTTATATTAATATAACTGTACCAACTTTTTAAAGAATTACATGCACTTCTCTGCCTTTTTCATGCTAAGTAGTTTAGTTGTACCATTATTAACCTAATTTTGTAGTTACAGTTGGTTCATATGGTTATCTTTTGCTAAATATGAGGTTCTAGGGCCTGCTTCGAATGGAGTACCTACTTGATAGTTATGCATTAGTCTATGTTTTTCTAAGTAATTAGCATGTGTTTCTTGCATAATAGTTGATTATTTTTGTATTTTATGATTCATTTTGTATGTTTTCATTTAGTTTGAGTTTCATTGTTGTTCTTTTATGTTTGATGTTAATTTAGGGTAAGAATTGATTATTTTTATATAGGAAGGAAGATTGAGCAACTTAGAGATTGAGCTAGAGATCAAAGAGGAGAACAGAAGAGGGAAAATTTTGTGGCAAAATCCTATGATCGTGGGAATCGTGGGACCTATAATTTGAGACATTATGCAGGCTTAATTAAACTTAGGGCTTTTGGACTATTAAAAGAGAATTAAGCCTCCTTGGAGAAGAGAGACGAAACCTTCTGTAGAAAAGAGCTTCCTTGAGTGAAGAACACAACTTTTGAGTATTGAGGAAGGTTTGAAGTCAAGGATTATCATCAAGATTGGGAAAATAACACATCAACATCAAAATATCCAGATTTTGCCAAAGAAGAGAATGAGTTTCTTTATTCAATTTTCTGTCAATTTTATCTCTTCTAATGTTCGTAGATTGGAATATTTGAGTGTTGACAATGTTATGGAGGCCATGATTGGCTGATTTATTTTTAGGGATTGCCTTTGAACTATTTTTGTTAAACTCCTATTTTATTAAAATTGAATGAAAGTTGCCTTTAATAATTGTTGATTTTATTTATATCTTACAATAAATTGAAAGAGTAAGTAAGGTTATTTGTGTAAGATTGTATAACGAGAGTTGGCAACCTACAGACTTGCAATCATTACGTTAGTTGATTAGATAGAAGAGAGATCTCGACTAATTCAATTGATCACCCATAGGATAGTTTAATAACTATTTAAATTGGTGGAGTGATTAGGTAAGTTGAGAGATCATTCATTTAACTTCATTTGTTTTGATTAGGGACAATTAATTACACCTTGAGAGAGGGTAATTAATACATTCGAAAATCTTAGGTGAGACACAATTTGATTGATAAAGTAGGAGGGAGATAAAATAGGTAGAAAGTAATCTCTAGTCTTTAAATTCTTGAATTCTAATTTTCTACACTTTGGTATTGTCTATTTCTTTTTGTTAGTCTTTCAATTTTAGTTTAATTCTCCAGATTATTTTGGTTAAACAATTTTTTTTTTAAACAAAGTTGGATCTGAATTAAGTGGTATATGGGCATCAATCCCTTTGGGATCGATATCCACTTTTTAACTACAAGTCACGACTCGTCCACTTGTTATTTTTGAGTATAAAACAAGTAGATTATTTTGCATAAATTACACTCAAGAAGTATGGAAAAAAAATTACAACAGTTACATCACAAAGGTACACTAAAACATTTTCATGATGTTGTCAAGGATGGGGTTGTCTCCCCTCCAATTGAGCATCTCCAAACTGGTGCTAGAGCTTAGTCTTCCACGTTGTTGGGAATTTTTCGGTCTAAACGTCCAACATTCTCTATAGTGCTTGCTTGAGAAAAATCTAAATGGGACAAAAAGGGTTTGAAAAAAGTGATGCTTAGAGAGGATGGCACGATTTTGTTCAAGTCCGGATGGATGTGAATTTGATAGAACTAATTGAACAACGTTCGTATCATAAATGTGATCAACCTTTATTTATGTAGCAATGGAATCCGCGTATGGCACTCGATAGTGGAGGAATTGAAGTCTTAACCATGTGGTTTAATTTTCATAATCTTCCTATAGACTTTTGGTCAATCGATGGATTAAGTTACTTAGCGAGTTCATTAGGGAAACATATATGCATGCATTGCTAAACAGTTATGATACAACGGGTATATTATGTCAAGCTCTGTATTGAAATTAAAAAAACATGCTTCTGTTGGATATGATAATTGTCAATAGACTAAGAGAGAATGGAGAGCTTGAATAGGTAGAAATTCAAGTGACATATCCACAGAAACCTAACAATACCACAAAAAAATAGGTTCCCATTGGCAAAAAATTTAGAACCAGTTAGTACGATGAATTATTGGCTGATGTTGTACTTCTATCACTAGGTTCTTAATCATCAGCCTTCTAAACCTGAACTTAAACTTGTAAATATGATATGCCTGCATGACTATCAAACTACTCTTGTATTCCCCAACTCAGTTTTGATGCAGAAATCCTATATTACCTGACTTAAAGATGGTGACGCCAACACAAAGTTCTACCATTCTTCCATATTGTCAGACAGAATTGCAATAAAATTTCAAAGTTGCAAAAGAACAGGGGGATTGAACATGTTGAATTAGATAATATCATAGGGATAGCCTGAACCTTCTTTAGGAAACAACTGATTCTCCCATGCTAAGTCCTAATGTTTTAAGGCTATTTGATTATAACATTGAACAAGGAATGAAGGATATATTGGTTTCTCCGATTACAACTCATTATGTTAAACGTACACGCTTTAATTTACATCATTTAAAGGCTCCTGGTCTAGCTGACATCACTTCACTATACTTTTAACTTACATAGTATGTCACAGTTTAGCTATTTACTGAACTGGTTTTGGAGTTTTTTGAATTTACCAAATTGGTTCAGGCCATCAATCATTCCTTTATTTTTTTGGTCCTAAAAAAACAAATGCTAGTCACATGTAAGACTTCAGTCCTACATCCTACTACTTTACTATTGATAAGATGAGTTCCAAAATTCTTGCTGGACACCTCAAGGCAGTTCTCTCGACCGTTGTGAATCCTACACAAAGTGTACTTATTCTTGAAAGAAATTTGGGAGCTAACATTCTACTTTTACAAGAGCCACTGAAGAATTATCATTCGCGCAAGCAAATACAATGTTGTTTGATCAAGATTGATTTTTTAAAAGCCCTTAGTATAGGTAGTTTTAGGTTTATTCGGCTATGTCTTGAAGCATTGTATCTTTAGCCTTATTTATTTAACGAATCATGGCCTATATTAGCACATCTTCGCTGAGTATACTCGTCAATGGTACTCTTATCATACCTTTCAAGCCTACCAAGGGAATTAGACTAGAAGCCTTTTATTGCCTTACTTGTTTACACTTGTTATGTAGGGATTATCAAGACTATTAAATAAGATGCTTCCTTGTAATGGAGGATTTCACTATCTCTATAAATGTTAGGAATTCAACTATACTCACCAATTATGTGCAAATGATTTGCTTATATTTCCTGGTTTTGATTGTGTTTCATTCAAAATATTGATGTATGCACTTGATCTACTTGCAGAGTGGTCAGGACTTACTCATAACGTAGAGAAAAGTTGTTGTTATATCTCGAAGGATGTGAGAAACTCATAGGAAATTAAAAGATCTAATGGGTTCCAGCTTGGCTCAATCCCTCTCTAATACCTAGGAGTTCCTATTATGGCTTCTAATATGAAGTTTCAAGACTACTTATCGATTATTGAAAAGCTGAAGTCCAGAGTAATGTCATGGCATAATTGATTCCTCTCATATGTAGCTAAACTTACACTCATCATTTCAGTGCTTACCAATCCCTATATACGTTGGGTTACACATTTTGCTTTGCCTCAGAAAGCAATAAAAGAGATGGATAGCTTCATGAAATTCTTTCTTTGGTCTAGACAGGTGGGAAACTCTGGGAATGCATGGGTTAAATGGTGTGAGGTTATGAAGACAAAAAAATATGGTGGCCTTGGAATTATCTCACTCTTTACTGTGCAGCAAGTTTTAATGTGCAAGAGATTATGGAGATTATACTGAAAAAATAAAGTTTTATGGACTAAATGGATAAACAAATTCTATCTAAAAAATGTTTATTTTTGATAGGCTAATTTTTCAAGGGAAGGATCTTGGATTCTAAAGCAAATGATATGGCTACATGAATTTATTTATCCTCACATTCAGCATACCATTAGCAATGGTTAGAAGATATAGGCATGGTTTGATAACTAGTTAGATATTAGCCCCTTACTTATGCTATTGCTTTCCAACAACTTCATAAACGAATGGCATTAAACCTTAATGTGTCTTCTCTGATAGAGGATGGTCACTCAAAGGGAAAATTTTGTGGTTTTTATGAACTCACGCCACATGTACCTATCTTAGCAAATCTGGCAACAGAAGATACCATCTCCTCACAGTTAGCTACGAATGGGGTATTTTCAAACAAAACTTGTTATAGAACCTTATAGACATGCCTATCTAACCACAACCAAGACAATAGAGCAGTCACTATAATATTTCCTTTAACCATTTGCATATTTCACAATTGATATATTAAAAAATCATATGATATACATTTCAAGTGATAAAATCTATATTTGTGTTTATTCATGCAAGTCATAACTAATCACCATTAGAAGGGTGTCAAAATCGCACTTGTATAATCATACTATACATATATGAGTAATGAATATGCATACAAATCATTTATGTACATGTAAATTTTCTTTGGGATGCATTATGCTCAAGCTTATATTCTAATGTTCAGTCTCCTAATTCATATTTAGTAAGCCCTATTTCATTTATTTCCAGGGGCTTGAAAATTTTCATACACATTCATAAAGTTTTGGATAAGATGTGATAGAAATAGGAAATAAAAACAATGCCATGATCATGACAGACACTTTCTCTATTCATAACACTAATTGTTCCTTAATATTCATATTCAAAACGTTAGAACTGGGTTTCTAGTTCTTCTAGATATTTCTCCCTCTAGGTTATTTGGACTCCTAACACATGAGATATAGACCAAATATCACAAGCTACTCCAAAATAGTGGTAGCGTCAGATCACCATTTTCAATCTCAATTACCATAGTCATAAAGCTAGAATTAAGTCATAGTCCCTTTTAGAGATGTTTATCTATGTCTTAGGTTTCATATGCAACTAAAATCGCACAATGTGGAGGTCTGTAGGCTAAGTTATGGCTCAAACAATATGACAGATTCAAACAAACCTTAGACAAAATACCACTACACAATACTCTCTTGTTGTATTCAACCAATTCTATGTAAGATATCAATAAAATAAGACTAAAGCATCATCCCAGCAACCATTACACATCCAAATGAATTTTTATAACCATTCAAACATACACATAAAGAAAAATTAGACTAAGTGTAGTCCCAAACCTTAAAATTGGCAAAGTAGTTCTTCTAATGCTTTTCCTTCCTTTCCTCTTTGGCTTTGCTTGAATCAACAAGTGAAAAATGATGGGATGAGGTTGAAATGGAGAGGAGAAAATTATGAAGTTAAGCCATCAAATTTACGTCCATCTTCTCTCTCTATATGCCTTTTTATGAATTTTCTAGTCTTGGACACATGTTTCAATTCCATTGGACCATATGTCATAATCCTATTGAACCATATGTTACAATCTTATTGGACCACGTGTTACAATTCTATTGGACCATGTGTTACAATTCTATTGGAGATACATGCTTTAATCTTATTGGTCCATGAGTTGACTTTAGAAAAATTGCATATTTGTCCATCTTCTTCCTTTAATTCCTACATTAGCCTATAATCTTATCAATTGATTTAATCCCCCTAAGTCTTAAGTTTCTAATGGCATAAATTTCATGCAATTTGGTTAATTATATCGGGAGTTATAGCCTAAAAACTATAGGTCGTTCGAAAATAAGGACAATAGCTATAACTTAACTTTAAAACCTTAGAGGTAGAATCAGATTTTAGTTCATTCATGAAAGTTTTAGAATTATGTCTCTAGTTTAATCTTTAATTAAAATTATCTAATTTGGAGGTCTACAGGACAAGCTATTGCCAAATACAAAAATATGTTTAGTGGAATCTATCCATTCAGCGAGTTACATATCCCAAATCAACTAACTTTGTTCTTATCATGCAAGAGCAACACAAAAACACATCCAATTTAACCAAAAAAATTCCATAAACAATGGGATACTTCTTCTACCAATTCCCCTTACATCACATTCATAAATCCAAGTAAACATAAAAAAATTCTAATACTTATTTCACATCTAAGTATGTATGTCCATGCCAAAATGAACAAATTACTCATTAACCTATATCTTTTACATTAAGTACTATAATGTCTCTTACCAAGATACATTTAATTCATTATGTTCACTTCTTAATACACCCTAGACATGCTCCCTAGACATGCTGTAATACTTATAGAGTATATGTTAGGGCGTTACAACAATCATCTTTTCTTGATTTGCAGCTGCTCTAAGGCAATTTGGAGTCGAATCTTGTATATGTTATCATCACAAGTTGCTGGATTTGATCGGCCTAATGTACTGCATTGGATTATTAGATAAACTAGGATGGGAGGTCCTAATGTTGCTCTTTATGCAACAGCTTTTACCATAACCATTTCTAACATTTGGTGGGAATGATCGACGAAGGTTTACTGACAAGTAGGAGGACAAATATCAGCTGGAGGAAAAAATAATAAATCACAACAGAGCTGGTTTAGTTGCTGAAAAAAGTATCATTCCCTCTAATTAGAAATAAAGAGCAGATGGCGACTGTGATTTGATGACTCTAAATATGATATAGTTATATAACTTTCACTCCATGACTCCTTTAGATTCTCTGTAATCTAACGATAGGCTTTGTTAGCCTTGATCTTATTATTTTTTGTAATGATGTAATAGTTTTATCTAAAGTAATATACCGTTAAATTTTTAGGAAAAAAGGTCTAACAGGAAGCAAAGGAGTTCAAGCTCTAAATCAATTATTGAATGACAATCTTATGTGGAATGCAACAAAGGGTTAGAAACCTAGAATTTTGTAAATGAGAAATAGCAACGAGAGAGTAGAAAAATGCATTTCATGTTCATGCATAATATTAGCATACACATACGTGATTGTTGAAAATTTCAGACATTACAATGATTATTCATGCACTCATTTGACATTTACCAGGTATAATTGATTTATAAAGGTGATTATTTAGTGAATTGTGGAAAATATGTCTTGAAAATTGATTTGATGCCTAAAATTAGTGATTTAGAATTTTTGGTGAAATATGAGAAATTTCTGAAAATTTTGAGTATTTTTGGAGAATGAAAATTGCCAAATGGCAGGATAATTGATAAATGTTAGTAGAAATAAATATTAAATGGAAGTAAAATTTTTTTATAAGTGACATTAAGATTTAATGACAAGTGTCATTAAAAATTGTGAGAGAATTGGATTAAAAATTGGAGATAAATGGAACGATTAATAAAGAAGACCCATTAGAAACCATAAGGCGGTGACATGTGGCAAGTGACAAGTGTCAGTTACCTTACCACACCTTTATCCATGATATTTTTCATTTGAATAGCCATCTCTCTTGTCTTTCATTTTTCACTCTCACGAAATGCTCTAATCTTCTTCATCTTCTTCATTTGTCTTCATCCATGATACTCACTTCTCACCCTATCAATGTTGAAGCTTACTCTCACCTCCATTTGCTACTATCATTTTGCTATCTTCTTCATATTTTCACTAAAGACCTAACCCTACCACCCTTGGAATGATGATGATCGTGTGATATTAGGAAGCTAGGGTTAAGTGTGATTTGAAGATCTTGAAGCTAGAACAAGTAAGTAATATATTAACCTTCATGATTTGTTAAATGAGACATATATGTTGATAGTTAGAAGTTAGATGATCATAAAGTGAGGATGTATATTTGCTAAAACGTGAATGAGAAACTTAGGTATGTTTATGTCTTGCTCTTTTATATTTGATGATCAATATTTCATAAGTTATTGTTGATATGATTTATGAGATAGAAAGATCATTATAACGATGTAAAAAGAGTGCAGAAATTTCATAAAGAGTTGATATGCACATGTTATGTTTTTAATGCTTAATCGTATGAATTTTTAGGTAGTTGTTATATGGATGAACTAAAATGGTCTTGAGGATGAAGAAAGGGCTAAATTAGTGTCTTGAAATGAGTTGAATTAGAAAGATAAGTTAGAGAAGAGATGAAGTTGAAAATGTGAACAAAATTGATGGTGAATTTGTACATGTATATGTTCTATTTTTGGTGTTAATGATCAATCATAGAAGATGATTTAATTGTGATTGAAATTGAGCAGAAACGGAAATAGGAATGAAGAGGAAATGATGAGGACATAAGCTAGAAATGATAAACTAAGAAAAAGAGATGAACTAGGATGAAAATGATGTTGAAGTGTACTAAAATAAATTAGATGGAATGTTTTCGCTGAACAAGCATTTGTATTTTGTCTAGATATCCAAATGGGATTACATTTACTTTAGATTGAAGTAGAGACATATGGCTATAATTTTTATGAAGGAATTAAATTTGCATTCTGTTGGGACCCTGCCCTTGCGAGTCACATGTCCGAAGTCCTAAATAATATCTAGACGGGCATCCCACAAAGGTGGCGTGCCCACACCAGCCAATCCTCGAAAAGAACTCACTTAACCTATTTTCGGATATATTTGTGGGAACATTCAAAGTGGAATTTCAATTTGACCACTTCAGAACATTTTATTCCTCCTTTGTCTTAATTCTCTAATGACACCAAAATTATTCAATTTAGTTCTATCCTCAATCATATTGAACCTTTTTCTATTGGGGCAACTAGCATAACTTTCGTTATAGGTATCGGATCAAGATCTTTGTTAGCTGGTTTGAGAGAGGACTTATAGGTCTATAAGTTTCTTTAAGACCTTAGAAGCAAAAAGTAGAAGAAGCAAAAAGTAGAAGAAGCAAAAAGTAGAAGAAGCAAAAAGATAGAAGAAGCAGAAAGTAGAAGAAGCAGAAAGTAGAAGAAGCAAAAAGATAGAAGAAGCAAAAAGATAGAATAAGCAGAAAGTAGAAGAAGCACAAAAATAGAAGAAGCAAAAAGATAGAAGAAGTAGAAAGTAGAAGAAGCAAAAAGTAGAAGAAGCAAAAAGTAGAAGAAGCAGAAAGTAGAAGAATTAAAAAGATAGAAGAAGCAGAAAGTAGAAGAAGCAAAAAGATAGAAGAAGCAGAAAGTAGAAGAAGCAGAAAGATAGAAGAAGCAAAAAGATAGAAGAACTTGAAAGTAGAAGAAGCAAAAAGATAGAAGATTCAGATGGTCAAGTTAAGACGATATGACATCATCACAGACCCAAACTCTCATTATTCATCATAAATGTCATGCACATACTTCCTACACAATATCACCACTTATAATGCTCATATCTCTCAACTCCAATGTCCAAAAATTTCATACTATATATCATTGGAAAGCTAGAAAAATAATCTACAATTTCTAAGAAGTCAACTTGATCCAATTCATCCTAGATCAATATAGTATTTCCATCGAAGCCAGGACACAAATTCTCATCCTTATGGAAAACTTGAAAAATGCAATGAACAAATTTGACATATCGTCGGCAAAACACAAACATACTTCATTAACATCAAAATATAAGAGTTTTTATAAAGCTTTAGTGCGTATTTTCAGCCACAATACATCAATATCTCAAAATGCCCAAAATAAAAAAAGATACATGAACAGTAATTTGCTCAAAATGCAACTAAAGTCTTATGGTTACAAATCTAGCTTAAAACGCAAAAGATGCAAATTTTGGAGTGATGCCTCGATTAAAGCTCGTGGGTAACAAGTTTATAACGAATAACAAGCAAGACCATTTAAAATGTTCATTGTCATAGAAAGTTCTTATTGAATCATAAAACACATGGTTCTTAAATTGTCAACCAAAATTCACAGTAAAATAAATCATGCATGCATCAATCTTGTAAACATATCATAAACACATAATCACGTCAGAATGGTTTGGTTTGGTCCAAAAATAAAACGTACTACACATTTCCCGTAAGGGTCCTGTGTAGCCGTGAACAGAATAGATTATCGCATTCCCGCAAAATGGCTTTGCGTAGCTATGAACTTATGGGAGTCCATGAAGGAGCTCCATGCCACTAGCAGGTAAGCGGGAGAAGCCTTTTGTCAAAGTGCACTTGAATTGCTTAAGGGACCAAACCAAACCCACATAACATGCATTTCATAACTTGTAAACATGTTGCCCAAATGGCACATTTTCAAAACATGTCTTTCATGAACATGAAA
>JANZXP010109216.1:0-18617 GCA_027576715.1 Erythroxylum flavicans
AAACATTTTTACCTTTGTTTCTCTTCCTTTCTTGTTTCCTCTCCTTGTTTAGGATGTTGTAAACATCAAACCCTTCCTTGATCACCCAAAAACATGCAAAGAAGGAAGATGAAACAATGTGTAAGACTTTTTAAACACCAAACTTGATGAATTCAAGTAGATGTTCAAATGGCTGATAGTTCAAGGTTATCTTGAATGCATGCTGATTTATACAACAATTACATAAATTGCATGAAGATAACTCAACAACTCTTCTCACTCCCTCTAGAACTCTTTAAGAACCCTTTCTATATCACTTAAGTGCGTAACAAGTGAAAGAAGCTCATGTACATAAGTGAAGAACTCACTTATATATCATTTCATGGCCTTTGTCATGATCATGGCTATGATCGTAGCCTTATAAGGCAAGATCGTGGCCTGCTTAAAATAGGCCATAGACAGTTTCTTTTCATCCAAACTTTTATGCGTATGACCCTTAGGTTTCTCGTTATTTTAGGCACTTGAATTAACTCTTAATTCAATCAAATCATGAAGGGTTTTATGATGCCAATTTACTAGATTATGAGTGGATTAACACACGAACTCTTCGATAATTAATTATTAAACTTATGAACTTTTCCGTAGACAATTACTGTGCAATTCGTTCTTTCACCATACTATACCCTGCTTGATTCAGAGTATGGGCTATGTGTCAACTCCCACTAGACTGACTACGTCACATCTAGTCAAGTGATGTTAGTTCTTATCCTAAGTTCTCATTACTCTTATGTGTCATTGAAGACTCTCTTCATGGCACATAACTGCTCTGGCCAGAGACTCTCATATAATGACCCCGACAAGAGGTCATGGGTATCATCTCCTTCTATCAGGAGTGGTGAATCCTTTTCTGGATACCCAATTACCTTCGAATACCAATAGTTGTACCCATTTACCACCCTAAGAGCGACTTTGTGATGAGCTAACAAGGAATGATGTCAAAGCACATGATTAGTATCTAAGATATCCTTGAGTACCTCAAATCCAAGGATATTTGCACCATTGCTATGATGAGATTAATCATTGACATTCGATAGATCATCCATATGATAATCTCATAGTGGGTCATTCGATGTACTTACTACCCTTAGTAAGCATCCACATATTCACTCTAAACATCTTATGCTTACAATTTATAAGATTCACTACTTGATTAAATCAAGAAGTATAATATATGCTAATCTGTCTGGACTAATAATGTCCTATCTTATTAATCCTATGGCTAGGTATTATTTAGATACTAATATAATTGCATATGATAGGAATCTTATTATGATTTCCTTCATGTTATATTTTGTATCATGGACTTCATTAATTCGATTTAAGATCAATATCAATTCATATATAAAAAAATATCAAATCAATGAAAAAATGCCTTTCTCTTTATTAATCAAAATAAAGTTTGTACAAAAGTGATAAAGGTAATTGCCTTTAGAGCACTACTCTAATAAGGAGACCCTCAATTGATCTTTAACAAGTTCAAGCTTCTTATTGAGACTGATGAAAGGGATTGACTTAGATAAATCAATCATTGAGCTAACTAAAATGCGTATTCTTACAAAATTCACTCTCCCAATCTTAGTAATAGCTTGATCCATCAAATTGGTTTTTCCAATAAAGCTAGCAAGATGACTCGAGCCGTTTGTTGTTTAGTACTCTAGAGAAGCATCGTGGATACGGAAAGCACGTGTCAAGTGCATTGTAAAATTTACCTGACTTTGCATACTAAAATTTGTAGTTGTAGTAAGTCTAGATTGAATCCATAGGGAATGTTTAATTAATTTTCGTTACAAAATTAATTGATGCAAGGAAAATATAAAGAGAGTTTTGGGGTTTTAATCAATTTAGAAAATAAAGTAAAAGTAAAATATCAAAAACAAATTATAACAAACAACCGAAAATGATTAAAGTGTTGAAAATAAGAAAGGTCTAATTCTATGGTCAATCTTGACCTAAACACGATTAAACATATCCCATCATCCTAATGTCTTCGTACCTCTCTTCGGACTATTGATCTAAGACTAACAGTATGCTTTGCTAATCCTGGTTTTCCTTAATTTGTGTTTAATTAAGATAAATCGTTAATTAAACCTAGCTACTTAATAACCTGGGATACGATCTTTATATTCAATTTGGCAACTGCATTATGAAGTGAAAAATAATCAATATAGGCAGTAACCTCACACGTTTAGCTTATCTAACTTAAGTTACATTGTTCCTAATGATTTAAGCTCGTTAGAAGCTACTAACAAACATCAAATGTAACGATTATAGATTACATTCAACATTCTAGCAATAGATTCATAATAGAACAATCTAAATAACATATTAAGATCATCTATACCAAAACCCGATTCAATCAACATAAACAATAATAAAATTTTGAAAAGAGAGTATTTACATTAAAAAGATGAGATAGCTTAACCATGACTCGGAGTTGATTTCACCATTAAACTGGCGTCAGGAAGTTAGCCTTCCATCTCCTTCTTAAATCTCCAAGCATTGGCCATTATTACCCCTGTCGGCGTTGAGAGATGAAGAGAAAATGAAGACAACGAAGAGAAAATGCTTCTGCCCCGAATGAGTACCTTTTTTTGTCGTCAAAACATTACTCTTTATAGTTAAAAACTAAGGTTAAATGGAACAGTAGTCCGTTCTCATGCCCATGAGAATGGACTCACATATGTGATATGCTTTGTCACACTTGTGAGTACGTATGTCATGGGTGTGATTAGTGTGTCACACCCATGACACACATGTCACAGTTGTGATAAACCTTCTCACGACTATGAGAGGCCTCTCTTCTCACGCCCATGCACACTATAATGTGGTCATCTAACACTCCTCCCTTAGTTCTTCACTTCACATGCTATCTTATCTCTTCTTCTTTCAATCCCCTTCTTCTTGCTTCATGAATCAATAGAGTATAGACATTGAGAAGATGGCTTCAATAAATATGTTTTTGGGTCACTTTAGCTCCTTCACTTTCGAAATGCACCTAAAATCAAATATGAGCTAAAGTATCTTAATCATTTCTAAGGCATTAATCACTAAGTGTAGTAAATCAAATGAACAAACATTAAACACATATCAAATAGATATCTAAATAGTTATGTTTTCTTATTTGATCTCCTCTAGCTTTAGTCCAAGCCTTTAAACTTAGTAAGGGTTTATTACAAACATGGAAAGGTCCAGCTTGGATAACATTTATTGCGTCTTCAACACTTAAAAAATTAAAGAGAAAAACATCCTCATTGTTCACAAAAGCTTCCAACAGCCCATGTTACTTCCAATTATAAAGATCCCATTATTTCATCACTAGAAATGATACCTTTCTATTCAGGAAAAAGCCAAAAATGGTAGAGCTCCATCTACTTGCTCCAGCTTTTAGAATGTCTAAGGATGGAGATAAAAGTCTTTAGTCAAACACCACTCTAGGAGGAAAATAGTTCGGTTCCAATTTTAGTTTAAGGTCACTAGTCACTTGCACCTAAGACTTATGAATGAGAAGAACTGAGTCTAAATTTTGACCAGGATTGGTTGAAATTCTAGAAGAATTTAAAAGGGATGAAGCATCTACAACCTGGGAAATTTTAGAATTCAAATGCTAGAAGTTATTATCCATTAGACAAAACTAAGTATTAAGAGGAAAAAGGTGTGGTGCAAGTTCTAAGTTTTAGAAAGATTGTTTTCGGAGTAACCAGAATGCATCAATGAGGTAGAAGCAAAGTAGTAAACAAGGTAATGCATTGAAGAAAGAAATAGGGAAATGAGTGGAGCAAGTAGGGTTTTACAAAATAACAATCAAGAATAAGAAAAGTAAATGAGGGCAATAGAAAGGGTAATAAATGGTGTATAGGGCTGCAATGATAGGAAGGCAAAAGAAGCTAATCAGAGACAAGAATTGTTAGAGAAGAATAAGCATAGACCAAAGGAGTTTTTAATTGATGTCTTGATGATAACATAATTACCACTAAAGTGTTTATTATTTTAATGAAAAGAAATATTTAAAAAATTGAAGCCATAAACTTAAGAAGATAATATATGAAGTTGAACAAGAGAAGTTGAACTTTAAAATTAAAGAAATGAAGATTAAAGATGAACAAAAGAAGATTAAGGCTCATTCAGGTTTGTATTTTCTATTATCATTTGTAAGCTCACTTTGTTAATTTGATGATCCAAAAGGCTCACAATGCATAAACATTACATTTAACTTCAGGAGTCTTTTCATTCATCAAGAGGCATTAAAGATTTTAGTTTCTATATAAATGCCCCTTGATCTTTAAAATAAGCTTTGGAGAAAATTTTGGGAATTTTTTTATTTATATATGCATTAATCAAATTGAGTTTGAGCATTTGAAAGTGTTAAAATCATGTCTTTGTGGTGATTTTTCGATCTATATAGGTTAGTGGTTAACCAATATAGGTTAAAGTTATTAAATTTGATGAGGTAAGAGTTTGTAGCAACATTGGTTGATGTATTAGCAGACCAATGTGTTATATTAGTTTACCACTATATGTATTGTTCAATGATGCACATCAAACACACCAGAAAATAAAACCTAACTCTACATAACTAAATTTGGAGTAGTAGTGAGGGATCATATCCATGAAAAGTGTGTGTAGCTTTTGTAATAAATGAATCGATGTTTAGTATATAAGGGGGTTTGGTTAGATTGGAATAAGAAAATAAAGTAAAATTGTACGAATGAAAGCAAATAAACTCAAACGATGGAAAAATGATAAGATTGAAGAAAGAGTTTAGAATTTAGTTCTCAGTTCAATATCAACCTTCACATAAATGAGCAAACTTAATCATTATTGTGTTCTCATACCTCTCTTTGAAACTACTAATCATAGATTAACAATAAGCTCCATTGATCCCAAATTTTCCTTAAATCGTATGTAGTCAAAATAAGCTCTTTAATTAGATCTAGCTACCAAATAACCTAGAATAAGCTCTCTAGATTTAGTATGACAACTGCATTATAAACTAGGAAAAAAGATTAATTTAGGCAACAATCATAAAATCTCGGGTTATTTAACATATGCTATATTATTTCTAATCATTCACAACCGTTAGTTTACCATAAATGAATCAAAGTTATAATGACTATGTATTTTATTCTAGATTCTAGCAATGATTTCATATATACATAATCTATTGAAAGCATTTAAATCATTCAAACATGAATACCTAAAACATTAAGCAAAGAATAACATAAACTTGAAGAAAGAAGGTTAGCTCCTCATAGATCTGAAAGAGGTAAGTATTATATTCACTTTCCTGCTTCTAAAACCGTTCATACTTTGTATTGGCCATGTAAATGTCCTTTTATAGCAAAAATTAATATACGATTAGTTAAACGGACGTGTAGCTAACCATCTATGTAAAATTTCCCCTATTTATTGTTGCTACACTACTGTGTAGCTCACTTACATAGCCATGCAAGTATATAAACAGTCGTGTAGGTTGTAAGAGGTGCTAAAAAATCCTACCCGCTTCCAGAGAGTTACACAATCCTATTCACAATTGTGTAGCTTTCATGAACTTCATTTCTTTCATTTTTTGGTCCCATCTTCTCCCTAATTCATCTCCTTCTTATTCCATAAAGGCGAATAAGGTTGAACACTAAAATGATGGCTCTAATGATGTGCTTTTAGCTTATTTTAGTTCATGTGCTTCCAACTTATACCTAAAACTAATTATGAACCAAAATAAGTATCTTAAGCATAATAAAACATTAATCACTAAGTATTAAGGAGTAAATATATAACCAATCAATCACTCATCAAGTTACCATACACTTAACTTTTGACTGTCCTCATGAAAAATATCAACATGAAAATGACAATCTAAAACACTTCCTCCTTTTCCATATTTCTTAGAAATAAATAGCTATGAGAAAACAGTAATAACTTTCAAAACCATGGCAAAAACTAAACATTAAATGCTTTTAATCATGATCAATCAATAACCATTCACTTCAAAAACTTAGCAATCTATTGTAGACTTTGACAAGATGTGTTAAAAAATAAGATAGATCTATAGGTAAACTAAAAAACCATTCATGATCAAAACATTCCATGACTTTTCATATTATTTCAGTTCTCCACCGCTAAGTTTCACATGCATAATCATAAACGAAAGGAATTTTAAAGTTATAATGTATGTAATGGTTTAGGTGAGAAATATTTGTATAATTTAGTTCAAAAGTCATCAAAGCTAATGATGCAGTGAAAACATTTAATGGAGTATCAAGTGTAAAAATTAACATTCACTCAAACTAGGTAACATTAATTATAATAAATGCAGAAAATCTGTTTCACATTTCAGATTCAAGCTTTCACATCACAAACCACATAAAACATAAGGAATTAGAAGAAATAACTAACAAAACTTGATGATAAATAATATGATGTAACTATAAGGAGTGACCCTTCAAAACAATATCTACCTCATTTGCATCATAATCAAATCACTCATTCCATACAACTTAAGGAGGAAAGACTAACAATGAATAACTATGAAAACAAAAGACTTTCCTCTATGATAAATCTTTTTTTCTATTTTCTTTCTTTTTTATATTTTTAAGACAAAAATTGAAAGAAACTACATCAATAATGAACATCATTGACAAGAGATAAAATTGCATTCCATCAATTATAACCAACCTGCATATATGCGTACCCCTACACTTATTCTTTTATGCAACCATAAACATCAACAATCACAAATGTTCAACTAGCTCTAAGGCTTAGGTAAGACATTTAGTTAGGTTAAAGGGTTGTAATGTGGTTAGCATAAAAAAAAGGCTAATAAAGCTCAAGGGGCTTAATAAAAGAAAAACAACATATTAATAGATAAGTCATTTAGCTAATGCAGCTTATGAAATAAAGAATGCCTATACAATTTTCTGCAGTTTCTTTCATCACAATTTGTTATGATTTTTGTAGATAAAACCATCCAGAAACATTCATAGGAACTGTTGTTCGAGCAGTTACTTTTATTAGTTAAGTACCAAGATTTGATGTTATCCAAACTGTCTAACCTCTTAGTGATCAAACACCTCCTAAGAAGTTCAATCCATATTCCCCTAATAAAGTTGCATTTAAAGAATAAATGTTTAGTACTTTCCTTAGCTAGTGCGCACTAGTTTGTAAGCTACAAGTATCTAACAATTTTATCAACTTTTTTCAGCTTTTGCTTCATTGCAATCAAAAGGGTGGTGGTAGCCTGAAGGTTAAGATAACTAGCCCAAACCGCTTTGATCCAAGGTATTTTTGAAAGATCTTTGAAAGTTAGCTTTCGGTAAGTTAAGTTGGAGAATTTACCATCACTAACATTCTTCCAGTATTTGTCATCATTTGTATTAAAGTGAGTCTGAAATAGTTCATTTATAAGAGACCTAGGTAATGCTCAGTGTTGCAATAATTCCTCGTCAACTAAGGCAATAACAATATAAGAATTTTGTGGAATTGATGTTCAAAGGGTCACCACTTCATTTACAATAATCAATTGCCCCACTGAGAGCCAATTATGTTGCCAGAAGTTTATAGATTCTTCATTCACAACTAACGCTATAAATTATGTCCTAAATGTGTCCCTTATTTTTCAAACGAATTTTAGTGTGCTTAAGGGAAAGTACGCAGAATTAATTACCCTAATTCATTAAAAAGAGATAAAATTGCATTCCCTCAATTATAACCAACCTGCATATATGCGTACCCCCACATTTGTGCTTTTATGCATCCATAAATATCAACAATCACAAATGTTCCACTAGCTCTAAGGCCTAGGTAAGACATTTGGTTAGGTTAAAAGGTTGTAATGTGTTTAGCATAAAAAAAGGCTAATAAAGCTCAAGGGGCTTAACAACAGAAAAAAAACATATTAATAGATAAGTCATTTGGCTAATGTAGCTTATAAAATAAAGAATGCCTATATCATTTTCTGCAGTTTCTTTCATCCCACATTGTTGTGATTTTTGCAGATAAAACTAACCAAAAACATTTGTTGGAAGTGTTGTTTGAGCAATTACTTTTATTAGTTAAGTACCAAGATTTGATTTTGTCAAAACTTTCTAAACTCTCAATGATCAAACACCTCCTAAGAAGTTCCATCCATATTCCCCTAATAATGTTGCATTTAAAGAATAACTACTTAGTACTTTCCTTAGCTATTCGGCATAGTGTGTACCACTTTGTAAGCTATAAGTATCTAATAATTTTATCAACTGTTTTCAGCTTTCCCTTCATTACAATCAGAACGGTGGTGGCAACCTGAGGTTTGAGATATCTAGCCCAAACTACTTTGGTCCAAGTTATTTTTGAAAGATCTTTAAAAGTCAACTTTTTGTAAGTTAAAATGGAGAATTTACCATCAGTAGCATTCCTCCAAATGTATTTGTCATCATTTGTATTAAAGGGAGTCTGAAATATTTCATTTATGAGAGACCAGGGTAATGCTCAGTCTTATAGTAATTCCTTGTCAACTAAGGCAACTGCAATATAAGCATTTTATGGAATTGATATTCTGAGGGTCATAGCTTCAGTTACATTGATTAGTTGCCCTACTGAGAGCCAACTATGATGCCAAAAGTTTATAGATTCTCCACTCGCAGCTAATGCTATAAATTATGTCTTAAATGTGTCCCTCATTTTCAAAACAAATTTTAGTGTGCTAGAGGGAAAGTACATAGAATTAATTACCCAGATTTATTGAAAAGAGATAAAATTGCATTCTATAAATTATAAATAAAATCCCATTCCATAAATTATAATCAACCAGCGTATATGCACCCCTACATTTATGCTTTTGTGCATCCATAAACATAAACAATCACAAATGCTCCACTAGCTTTAGGGCATGGGTAAGGCATTTTGTTAGGTTAACGACTTATAATATGGTTAGTATAAAAAGAAAAGGCTAATAAAGCTCAAGGGGGCTTAACAAGAGGAAAAATCATATTAGTAGATAAGTCATTTGGCTAATGTAGCTTATAAAATAAAAAATGTCAATATCATTTTTTGCAGTTTCTTTCATCCAACATTGTTGTGATTTTTGCAGATAAAACCAACCAGAAACATTTGTTGGACGTGTTGTTCGAGCAGTTACTTTATTAGTTAACTACCAAGATTTGATGTTATCCAAACTTTCTAACCTCTCAATGATCAAACACCTCCTAAGAAGTTCCATCCATATTCCCTTAATAAAGTTGCATTTAAGGAATAGATGTTTAGTACATTCCTTAGCTATTTGGCATAGTGCACACCAGTTTGTAAGCTACAAGTACCTAACAATTTTATCAACTATTTTCAGCTTTCCCTTCATTGCAATCAAAAGGTTGGTGGCAGCCCGAAGGTTGAGATAACTAGCCCAAACTGCTTTGATCTAAGGTATTTTTGAAAAATCTTTGAAAGTAAGCTTTTTGTAAGTTAAGTTGGTGAATTTACCATCACTAACATTCCTCCAATATTTGTCATCATTTTTATTAAAGTGAGTCGGAAATATTTCATTTATTAGAGACCAGGGTAATGCTCAGTGTTGCAATAATTCCTTGTCAACTAAGGCAATTACAATATAAGAATTTTGTGGAATTGATATTCTGAGGGTCACAACTTCATTTACATTGATCATTTGCCCCACTGAGAGCCAATTATGATGCCAAAAGTTTATAGATTCTTCAATCACAACTAATGCTATAAAACATGTATTAAATGTGTCCCTCATTTTCAAAACAAATTTTAGTGTGCTTGAGGGAAAGTACGTAGAATTAATTACCCAGATTCATTGAAAAGAGATAAAATTGCATTTCATTAATTATAACCGACCTGCATATATGCGTACCCCCCACATTTAAACTTTTATGCATCCAAAAATATCAAAAATCACATATGTTCCACTAGCTCTAAGGCTTGGTAATACATTTGGTTAGGTTAAAGGGTTGTAATGTGTTTAGCATCAAAAAAAGGCTAATAAAGCTCAAGACGCTTAACAATAAAAAAATTATATCAATAGATAAGTCATTAGGCTAATGTAGCTCATAAAATAAAGAATGCCTATATCATTTTCTGTAGTTTCTTTCATCCCACATTGTTGTGATTTTTGCAGATAAAACTAACCAAAAACATTTGTAGGAAGTTTTGTTCGAGCAGTTATTTTTATTAGCTAAGTACTAAGATTTGATGTTATCCAAACTTTCTAAACTCTCAGCGATCAAACACCTCCTAAAAAGTTCCATCCATATTCCCATGATATAGTTGCATTTAAAGAATGGATGTTTACTACTTTCCTTAGCTATTCAGCATAGTGTGCACTAGTTTGTAAGCTACAAGTATCTAAAAATTTTATCAACTGTTTTCAGCTTTCCCTTCATTGCAATCAAAAGGGTGGTGGTAGCCTGAGGGTTGAGATAACTAGCCCAAATTACTTTGGTAGAGGGTATCTTTGAAAGACCTCTGAAAGTCAGCTTTTTGTAAGTTAAGTTAGAGAATTTACCATCACTAAAATTCCTCAAAATGTATTCGTCATCATTTGTATTAAAGTGAGTATGAAATATTTCATTTATGAGAGACCTGGGTAATGCTCAGTGTTACAATAATTCCTTGTCAACTAAGGCAATTAGAATGTAAGAATTTTGTGGAATTGATGTTCTGAGGGTCATAGCTTCATTTACATTGATCAATTGCCCCACGAAGAGCCAATTATGATGCCAAAAGTTTGTAGATTCTCCATTCGCAACTAATGTTCTAAATTACAACTTAAATGTCTCCCTCATTTTCAAAACGGATTTTAGTGTGTGTGATGGAAAGTATTAGAATTAATTACCCAGATTCATTGAAAAGAGATAAAATTGCACTTCGTTAATTATAACCAACCTGCATATATACGTACCCCCAGACCTATGCTTTTATGCATCCATAAACATCAACAATCACAAATGCTCCACTAGCTCTAAGGCTTAGGTAAGACATTTGGTTAGGCTAAAAGGTTGTAATGTGCTTAGCATTAGAAAAGGCTAATAAATCTCAAGAATCTTAACAACAGAAAAAATACATATTAATAGATAAGTCATTTTGCTAAGGTAGCTCATAAAATAATGAATGCCTATATCATTTTCTACAGTTTCTTTCACCCCTATATTACTGTTATTTTTGCAAATAAAACTAACCAGAAACATTTGTTGGAAGTGTTTTTTGAGCAATCACTTTTATTAGTTAAGTGCCAAGATTTGATGTTGTCAAAACTTTCTAACCTCTCAGTGATCAAACACCTCCTAAGAAGTTCCATCCATATTCCGTTGATAATGTTGCATTTAAAGAATAAATGCTTAGTACTTTCCTTAGCTATTCGGCATAGTTTGTACTAGTTTCTAAGCTATAAGTATCTAATAATTTTATCAACTTTTTTCATGTTTCCCTTCAATACAATCAGAACGGTGGTGGCAACCCGATGGTTGAGATATCTAGCCCAAACTACTTTGGTCTAAGTTATTTTTGAAAGATCTTTAAAAGTCAGCTTTTGTAAGTTAAAATTGAGAATTTGCCATCATTAGCATTCCTCCAAATTTATTTGTCATCATTTGTATTAAAGTGAGTCTGAAATATTTCATTTATGAGAGACCAGGGTAATGCTCAGTCTTGCAGTAATTCCTTGTCAACTAAGGCAACTGCAATTTAAGCATTTTATGGAATTGATATTCTGAGGGTCATAGCTTCAGTTACATTGATTAGTTGCCCCACTGAGAGCCAACTATGATGCCAACAGTTTATAAATTCTCCATTCACAACTAATCATGTAAATTATGTTTTAAATGTGTCCCTCATTTTTAAAACAGATTTTAGTGTGCTCGAGGGAAAGTACATAGATTTAATTACCTAGATTCATTGAAAAGAGATAAAATTGCATTCTATAAATTATAAATAAAATTGCATTCCATAAATTATAATCAACCAGTGTATATGCACACCCCTACATTTATGCATCTATAAACATAAACAATCACAAATGCTCCACTAGCTTTAGGGCATGGGTAAGACATTTGGTTAGGTTAAAGGCTTATAATGTGGTTAGTATAAAAAGAAAAGGCTAATAAAGCTCAAAGGGGCTTAATAAGAGGATAAATCATATTAACAAATAAATCATTTGGCCAATGTAGCTTTAAGAAATAGATGTTTAGCACTTTCCTTAGCTATTCGGCATAGTGCACACCAGTTTGTAAGCTACAAGGATCTAAAAATTTTATCAACTATTTTTAGCTTTCCCTTCATTGCAATCAAAAGGGTGGTGGTAGCCCGATGGTTCAAATAACTAGCCCAAACTGCTTTGATCCATGGTATTTTTGAAAGATCTTTGAATGTCAGCTTTTTGTTAGTTAAGTTAGTGAATTTACCATTACTAACATTCCTTCAATATTTGTCATCATTTGTATTAAAGTGAATCTTTCATTTATTAGAGACCTGGGTAATGCTCAGTGTTGTAATAATTCCTGGTCAACTAAGGTAATTACAATATAAGAATTTTGTGGAATTGATGTTCTGAGGGTCACAGCTTGATTTACATTGATCATTTTCCCCACTGAGAGCCAATTATGATGCCAGAAGTTTATAGATTCTTCATTCACAACTAATGCTATAAATTATGTCTTAAATGTGTCCCTCATTTTCAACACAGATTTTAGTGTGCTTGAGGGAAAGTACGTAGAATTAATTACCAGATTCATTGAAAAGAGATAAAATTGCATTCCATCAATTATAACCATCCTGCATATATAGGTACCCCCACATTTATGCTTTTATGCATCCATAAGTATCAACAATCACAAATGTTCCACTAGCTCTAAGGCTTGGGTAAGACATTTGGTTAGGTTAATGGGTTGTAATGTGTTTAGCATAAAAAAAGGCTAATAAAGCTCAAAGGGCTTAACAACGGAAAAATATATATTTATAGATAAATCGTTTGGCTAATGTAGCTCATAAAATAAAGAATGCCTATATCATTTTCTGTAGTTTCTTTGATCCCACATTCTTGTGATTTCTACAAATAAAACCAACCAAAAACATTTGTAGGAAGTGTTGTTCTTATTAGTTAAGTACTAAGATTTGATGTTATCCAAACTTTCTAAACTCTCAGTGATCAAACACCTCCTAAGAAGTTCCATCCGTATTCCCCTGATATAGTTGCATTTAAAGAATAGATGTTTACTACTTTCCTTAGCTATTCAGCATAGTGTGCACTAGTTTGTAAGCTACAAGTATCTAAAAATTTTATCAACTGCTTTCAGCTTTCCCTTCACTACAATCAAAAGGGTGGTGGTAGCCCAAGGGTTAAGATAACTAGCCCAAACTACTTTGGTACAGGGTATCTTTGAAAGACCTTTGAAAATCAGCTTTTTGTAAATTAAGTTGGAGAATTACCATCACTAACATTCCTCCAAATGTTTTTTGACATCATTTGTATTAAAGTGAGTATGAAATATTTCATTTATTGGAGAGTTGGGTAATGCTCAGTGTTACAATAATTCCTTGTCAACTAAGGCAATTACAATATAAGAATTTTATGGAATTGATGTTCTAAAGGTCATAGCTTCATTTACGTTGATCAATTGCCCCACTAAGAGCCAATTATGATGCCAGAAGTTTATAGATTCTCCATTCACAACTAATGTTATAAATTATATCTTAAATGTCTCACTTATTTTCAAAACGGATTTTAGTGTGCTTGATGGAATGTAGTATAATTAATAACCTAGATTCATTGAAAAGAGGTAAAATTGCATTCCATCAATTATAACCAACCTACATATATGCATACCCCCAGACTTATGCTTTTATGCATCCATAAACATCAACAATCATAAATGCTCCACTAGCTCTAAAGCTTGGGTAAGACATTTGATTAGGCTAAAATGTTGTAATGTGTTTAGCATAAAAAAAGGCTAATAAAGATCAATGAGCTTAACAATAGAAAAAATATGTATTAATAGATAAGTCATTTTACTAATGTAGCTCATAAAAGAAAGAATGCCTGTATCATTTTCTTCAGTTTCTTTCACCCCTATATTATTGTGATTTTTGCAGATAAAACTAACCAGAAACATTTGTTGGAAGTGTTTTTTGAGCAATTACTTTTATTAGTTAAGTACCAAGATTTGATGTTGTCAAAACTTTCTAACCTCTTAGTGATTAAACACCTCTTAAGAAGTTCCATCCAAATTCCCCTAATAATGTTGCATTTAAAGAATAAATGCTTAGTACTTCCTTAGTTATCCGACATAGTGTGTACCAGTTTGTAAGCTATAAGTATCTAATAATTTTATCAATTGTTTTCAGCTTTCCTTTCATTATAATCAGAACGGTGGTGGCAGCACGAGGGTTAAGATATCTAGCCCAAACTACTTTGGTCCAAGTTATTTTTGAAAGATCTTTAAAAGTCAGCTTTTTTTAGTTAAAATGGAGAATTTACCATCACTAACATTCCTCCAAATGTATTTGTCATCATTTGTATTAAAATGAGTCTGAAATACTTTATTTATGAGAGACCGGGGTAATGCTCAATATTGTAATAATTCCTTATCAACTATCAGTGTTGCAATGATTCCTTGTCAACTAAGGCAATTGCAGTATAAGCATTTTGTGGAATTGATATTCTGAGGGTCATAGCTTCATTTACACTGATCAATTGCCCCAATGAGAGCCAACTACGATGCCAAAAGTTTATAGATTCTCCATTCGCAACTAATGCTATAAATTATGTCTTAAATGTCTCCCTTATTTTCAACACTAATTTTAGTGTGCTTGAGGGAAAGTACATAGAATTAATTACCCAAATTCATTTAAAAGAGATAAAATAGCATTCCATCAATTATAACCAACCTGCAAATATGTGTACCCCCATATTTATGCTTTTTTGCATCCGTAAACATCAACAATCATAAATGTTCCACTAGCTCTATGGCTTGGGTAAGACATTTGGTTAGGTTAAAGGGTTGTAATGTGCTTAGCATAAAAAAAGGTTAGCGAAGCTCAAGGGGCTTAACAATAGAAAAAAACATATTATTAGATAAGTCATTTGACTAATGTACCTAATAAAACAAAGAATGCCTATATCGTTTTCTACAGTTTCTTTCATCCCACGTTGTTATGATTTTTACAGATAAAAATAACCATAAACATTTATAGGAAGTGTTGTTCGAGTAGTTACTTTTATTATTTAAGTACCAACATTTGATGTTATCCAAACTTTTTAACCTCTTAGGGTTTGTTTAGTTGGAGGGTTTGTGATGGAATGGAATGAAACATAACACATTTCTATCGTTTGGTTGAGGATTTCATAATGGAATGGAATATAATGGGATGGAAGCGGAGGGTTTTATGTTGCGTTTCATTCCATCATAAACATGAAAATAAGAAACCTCCGATTCGGAGGGTTTAGGATGAAACGTAAACTAATAAATACATATTACCTAATATACCCTCGAAAATTTTTCTTAATACTAATTATTTCTTCTAACCCTAACCCCCTTCTATATAATTAATAATATTTGTATATTATTTCTCCTTACTCTAATAATAATATTTTTATAATTTTAATAAAAAATTATATATAATTAATAATAAAATAAAATTTTTATTAATGAAAACAGCAATATAAAAAATTATTTAGTAATTGTTTATAAATTATATATAATATATTATTAATTATATTAAATGTTATTATTAATTATTTAATAAATTTTATTCTATTATATGTGATTTATATTTAAAATTTTTTATTTATATAGAAATAAATAAATATAATTAAAGAATAATTTTTTATATATTTTCTATTTTCATTAATTACAATTTTATTAAAAATTTTTATTTTATTAGAAATTATATATTATTTTATTATTAATTATTTACAATTTATTATTAATTATATAAAATATTATTATTAATTATTTAAAAATTTTTCTATTATATATGATTTATATTTAAAAATTATTTATTTTTATTTTTATTTTTATAGAAATATATATAAACAATTACAAAATAATTTTTATATATTTTATATTTTCATTAATACAAAATTTATAAATTAATAATAAGATTTTTAAATAATTAATAATAAAACAATAAAAATTTTATTAAAAATTTTATTATTTTAAAATAAAAACATAAAAAATTTATTTGTCACGGTTGTGCTTGATTTTTTAATTAGACATAATTTCTTTTTTAAAATCATAGCATTAAACCTCTTGCAACAACGATTTTAATATTAGGGATATAATAATAGTCATTTATTATACATTCAATTTTATTTCATCCATCTTCCAAACATTGTTTCACCATATTACATTATGAACCCTTCCATCCCTCTCAAACAACTTTTCACTATATTACATTTCATTCCATTATAAATTGTTCCCTTTTGTTTTGTTCCATTAATTAACGTCCAACCAAACAGGCTCTTATTAATCAAACACCTCCTAAGAAGTTCCATCTATATTC
The DNA here is from genome assembly GCA_027576715.1 of Erythroxylum flavicans. Lineage (NCBI taxonomy): Eukaryota > Viridiplantae > Streptophyta > Magnoliopsida > Malpighiales > Erythroxylaceae > Erythroxylum > Erythroxylum flavicans. Next base: position 16,531 of record JANZXP010109216.1, read on the forward strand.
CCTATTGGATCGAAAACAAAAAGATGCTTGATTTGACTAAACGGTAGATTTCAAAACTTTTTCTGAAATCAAAACGCAGTGGAAGCATAACACCAAATAAACATGCTTTAGTCCATACACAATACAGTATAAGGAAAATAAATAAAATAAGAACAAGTTCAAAATTTTTACCGACTCCTTGCTACAGCTTTGACTCCTCGCTGTTGTGTCCTCAACCAATTCGATCTACCACTTATTCTCCTTGGACAACTTAGTTATCAAGATCTTTTAGTGAAAAAGGAGAAGAAAAATTGGATAGCAAACCTTTTGTTATCTTCGGCTATTTGAAAAACAAAAGAAAAAATGAGCCTCTTTTTTTCTATGGTCGAATGTGTGGAGAGCTTGTTGATAGCAAAAACCAAACGTACACCCCCTTTTTTTTTCTCACGTTCATTTAACATCAAATGCTAAAAGATGAATTACCAAAAAGCTTTACGTCCACATTCATGCTTTTATGAAAAGCATAACCGAATGTGAGTGGCAGAGAATGGAGAGTCTTCATTCATTTTATCAATAAAAGGAGCTGTACGTTTATGCCTTTAAAACAAGCCATCAAAAACATTTAATGATGGAAGTGAGTGGATAAAAGCCATGTATGTTTATGCCTTTAAAACAATAAAGAACCCATTCTTTATAACTCCACTCACATCTTCGGTACATGCAGCATCAAATGAGCATATGGTAAAAGCTAATTGAAAAGAGTCCTTCCAAAGCAACGTTACCATTCATTTTTAATGACCATCCATTAATCTTTTCATGATTAATGATTTATATTTTAATTCAATTACTCTAATTAATTAAATCAAAATTGAGCCTAAAATTAAAATTTCATTTGGGCTTATAATTAATAATTAATTAGTATAAGCCCAATATTTAATTATAGGCTTAAGACCTAATTTAATTAACTCTTAATTAAATTGTTCAAGTATTATTGGCCCGAATCCAATTCCTTCAATTCTCTCCAAACTGTCTCATTTTTTTCCGATAACCTCCATTTATTTTTCTTGCTTTCCATAATAACCTTCCCAAAAGCCAAGTGGGGAATCTAATTAGACTTAAATAATTCAAGCTCCAATAAGCCCGAAATTAATTTAATCTCATTATAATTAATTCCAACTTATTAACCAATGTCATTCCACTAAAGACAATTGGTTGAACTCTTGAATTACTTAAAATTATTAAAAACTTTGTTTCAAAATTATTAATTCAATGTCCAATCACAAACTCTATTATGAACCATATTATAGCCATCCACCCAATAAAGGGTAAAATTATCATTTTGCCCTTATGTTGGTTTTTCTTTCTGGATCTCCCATTTCACTCTATATGGTGATTGACACGCAAGATCTAATCTTGGTGTGAAGACTTGATCGGTAGCTAGTCCATCAAACTACTGGCACCAATTTATTCACCAATCTCCATAAAACATCTAGAAGTGATGATATCACTATAAACTCTTTATTTGAGTGAATGTTCCCTGATTCATGTTTTAATTAATAATTCCAACATGCGGACATTGGATTGATACCCAGTAAAAATCCATTCCGATCATAGTGAGAATTATAATGAAACATACATGAGTTCACCACTCATTAAGATTATGATCTGTAATAAACGAATGCTAAGGTGTATGTTTTAAGATTAAAGTAACGTCCGACTTTATTTTTTAAAAAATATACGCGATTCCAGATTCATTTAGTAGTGCCATTACTGACAGTCAACTACTATCATGATTTGAAACTCATCATTCCTTTGAAGCAAACTCTTTTACTTACACGGAGGTATATCGCAACACTACAGTCTAAACCATAATCAAGCAACCAACTTGATTATTTGACTATGAATCAATTAATTTAGATTCTAATAATATACATGTTTCCTATTTATCTTCATGTATATGTCTATTACTTACAAAAGAACCTTTTGTACCTTATGACTAGTTATATTATGCTCATACAAATAAAACCAAATTCTTTTATTTTATTAATAATAAATATTTTCATTACAATATTGTAACTGGAAGAAAATTAAGTTATATGTAAATACAC
>JANZXP010109225.1:0-18617 GCA_027576715.1 Erythroxylum flavicans
GTGCCCACGCCTAATCTTTGAATTTCGACCAATCTGGAATTTTCGAACTTCTTGCCATATTTTTCTTCTTTTTGATCATTTTTCGTCTTTACGACATTGAAAACCATCTGTGAATATTTAACAAACAATCCCATCAATATTTGAGTACTAATTTCACAAATCAATCAAAATTAAGTCCAAAACATATGTATTTAAAATGACTTATCAGTACTTCCAAAAGAAGCTTCAATGTCTGAAAGATCGTTAGTTTCCAAGAGAAGCTTCAATGGCAGGAGCTGCTGTACTCAAACTTCACATTTTTAGCTTTCTCTCTTAGTTTGTTTAAAGCAAAATCGAAGCCTAGATTTCATTCTCTATTTCTCTAACGAAAGATCTAGAGATTGACTTATAGTTTTGTAATTGGTTGGACCGGTTTGACAAAAAACCAACCGGTTTGCTAATAAACCGGTCAGTTTTTATACATAAAGGTTGTTAGGTGAAACCAAACTGGACTACTGGCCAATTCAAACTTCTTTCAGTTGGACAAGCTGGTTTGGTCCGGTTTTTAAAACCTTGATATTTATACACTCATATTTGATGTATTTTGCTTGATATTTTATACTTTTATTGTATATGTGGTACTTAATTTGCTCCAAGTGCATTTATAGGTTATAATTGCCTTCATAAACTAACTAAAAGAAAAAGAATTCAGATGAAAACATGATAAAACGAATATTTGAAGCAAAGAAGGGATACATGGCTGTTTCTAAGCCCATGTATGTCTCACAGCCCGTTCAGATTCACAAATTCTAAAGATTTTGGAGTATAGATGGTCTAGTACACGCTTGTGTATCAAACCTTGTATCTCTTAAAAATATTAAAAATTACTATAAAAAGATGTAAATGGAGGCAAAATGTAGGAGCGGACTTAGAAAGACGATTCCAAACATGGAGAATGTTCAAAAAGGACGATATTGATTTAGAGAAATGGAAAACATGAAGAAATCATCAACAGATCTAATATCATACAACATCAAACTTGCAAAAGCATTTGATAAAAAAAGGGATATTTAGAATTATGAAATCTTTTTTTCTAATCGTTTTTCTTTTAGTTTATCTTTGACTTCATTGTCTATCATATGTAACTAAATGCTTTTTAGTATCTAGGTGTGATGAACCCTAGTTGGTGCTACATTATGTTTTGATTCTTTTATTTAATGCAATTATTTTGATTGATCTATTGTGATTCAATTATATGTTTTATATATATTCTAATAGATCCAGAATATTAGTGCATGATTTGATTTCATAACATAGAGATTGAGAAATCCTGTATATGAATAGATCCACCATAATCGAAAGGAGTTGATTTCAAACCTAGAGATAGGTCGACATAAATCCTCTAGATTAGGGTCAAACCTAATAGCGAAATTTACAAATTGATAAAGCAATCTTAAAAATTTAACCTGAAGAATTTTAGTTAGTAAACCTAGGACTAGTTGTCAATAGTCTCGAGAGAGTTATTAGCATAAGATAGGAATTTGTACAATCCAATAATCAATAAAGTAATTACATAATAAAAGGGTAATTATCTAAGAGTTTTAGGGGGATTCATCACCTAGGCACCAATTCTTGATATTGATTACTTTCTAAGCGATTTCCTTTATTCTTTGTTTATTATTGTTTCCTACTTTATTTTATCCATTTAGTATTATTTTCTTTATTAAAAACCAACATTCAATTCATAGACTAGAGAATAAGATAACAATAATTACTAGTAACCATTATCTTTACCCATAATTTTTTTGAGAAATTAAATAATAAATAATAAATAAAGAGGAAGGAATAATGTCTATTGGAGACTAACATCATTCTCCAATAGTTAAATAGCATTGTTAAAGATGCTACAACAAAGACAATTGAAGGAATGACATCGTTTGGACACCACTGAATAAACAGCACGCAAAACGACATACAACTCTTGCTTCATTCCAAAGAAGTAAAGGAATCCAACCCATCCTCAGAGCATTTCAGGAATGTTCCAAATTAGGGTTGGGTGTCCTAAATAATCCTCAACTCCCTTCTGGTAAGAACCTCCCCACTCATCGTGTTTGGAACTTCATCTGATTATGACTACTTTACCCATCTTCCTTTATTTTTGTAGAGGGCATAGAGGAGCTAATGGACTCGTGTTGAACCCCAAACTTTTCTTAGAAATTAGAATTTATTAAATTAGAATATATTGGAGTTTAGTTATGAATATTTTTTATTTCCATGTGCTTGCATGTATTAAATAAAAATGTTAGAATTGAGTTAAGGAATAAGTTGGCATTAAATCAAAGTTAGAATTGAGTTAAGGAGTAAGTTGGCATTAAATCAAATATGGAAGGGTAAGCTTGGAAAGAAAAAAAGTTGTCTTAAATTAATAAGAAAGAAATGAGAAAGATGAGGAGAGTCGTGTAAAAGTAAGAAAGAAAAAGAAAAAAATCCTAGAAGGAACTAGAAGAAGAAAAGAGAGAGAAAAACGAACCAGAAAAAAGAAGAAGAAGGAAAGAAAGAAAAAGGAGAAAGAAGAAGAAGGAAACGATTCGGCTGAGTTTAGGTAACTCGCATCTTTTCTTCTTGCTTCGGTAGAAGAAGAAAGTAGTGAGAATGAGTTTTATGTGTTGAAAATGAAGGGAGAAAGGAAAGGACCAAGAAACCTATTCTTGATTTTCATGGATTTTCAATTAGATCTTAGTTATTTTAGTTTAGATAAACCATGAGTAGATTAAGTCTAAGCTAATTTTTTGATATTAAAGCTTTATAGATTTTCTATTTATATATTAGTTTGAATGAAGGTTTATTTGCTTGAAGGAAACCAAGAAAATCCAAGGAAAGAGCAAGAGAAAAGGCGAACTTAAGTTTGGACTATTATAAATTAGGTGAGTAATATATTTATAGTTATTGTGATGATGAGCTGAATTCTTGTTTGCTTACATGCTTAAATTGTTTGACTTTGAATTGTTATGAATGTTGGAAAATACACTGCGATTTCTTATCTTGTTATGTCTTGAAAGATTTTATTGCATTTTGTATAAATGAAAAGAAGAAAAAGCACAAGAAACTTGAAAATATGAATATATGATGAAATGAGTTGAGCATCAAAATTCGCTTGTGTGGGCAAGAGAGATACCATTTTGTTCATCACATGCACCTTGACTTAAAGCCTTCTCCCGACTGCCCACTTGTAGCATATGAGCTCCTAAGAAACGGACTCATTTCGTTCATGGTGTAAACTTCAGTTTCTCCATTTCGTTCCATGGGATAACTCAAGCCATTATGTTTGCACATTTCATGGTGATTTGTTGAGCATGACATACATTTGAGTGCTATGGTTGATGGTTGAATGTACATGATATGATTTATGTGATATCATTTTTAACTATGTGTTCTGTGAGCTGGAATTGTGGATATTTTAAAATTGCTAGATTAAGATGTGATATATGCATATATATATATATATATATATATGCTTGATTGTTTGTGGCTCGTCTCCAATGGTTATAAGCGTATTAGCTACTGAGCTTTGCAGCTCACCTCATTATTTTTCCCACTCCTCAGGTGCAGAAAGAGCAGACAATTGGTCCTTGCAAAGCTTCGGCAAACTCCTAGATATTTATCTTTTGTAACTAAGTTAGTTCGACAATTTTTGGTAGCTTTATAAACATATCAAGCATGAGCCTTCATATATATTTTGTATTATGCTACTGATGTGGCTTATGATATGTAATTAAAGTTATATGCAAACTCGGTTGTGTTTGATAAATGAAAGTAATAGTTAAAGAATTTCTCTTTTATACATGTTCAAAATTATCTTTTATATTGAGTTGTTAATTGTGGTTGAGAATAAAATTGTGAGTTGTTAGATGGCCTTGGATAGTTTTAAAATGAATTGTTATTTTGGGAGTTTGTTATGTTATGAGTCATGTATGCACGTTTACTGATTGTTGGATTCAGATCTTTTGGAAAATGTATCGAAGCTCATATAGGCAGTAGAGAAAGGGGGGAGAACAAAAATTGTGTTCTCAGGAGTGCAACATCGTGCACTAGCATGATCATGCACTGGCTCTTCAAAGACAGGCACAATCGTGCACTGGCCCTTTAAAATAACAGAAGTGCACAATTGTGCACTAGCATGATCGTGCATGACCGAAGCACGACCGTAACTTGAGAAGTCTCGACTGTGACTTTTCTCACTCATGGTTGTGACTTCTCTTAGTCACAACCGTGATTTTAATTCTTTTTATTACTCACGGCCGTGACTCCTCTTAATCACGACCGTGACTTTTGATTTATCAGTTATAAATTTTGCCCACAACTTGACCTCTTTATTTATTCAAGTTTATTTTTTTAATTCTTTCTTTTCTCATTTGATTTCACAACCATGACTTCTTTTTAATATTAACGTCACCCAAACCTTTCATAATATGGCCATAAAATAAGAACCGAGACTCAGGCCCAACAACTTACCCAATGACTTACAGTAACGGACTTCCTCATATAAGATCTAGGTCCCATTTCTTTGTCTCAAGTGATCTTGTTCCATTTCCTAGCATGAATATTGTTCTCTCCCCTTTTGAATGATTGATTGTAACACTAAATTTGCTGATTGATTTAACTCGTACTTGCCTGTGCTAGCTTCAGTTATATTGTGCACTTATGGTTAATCTAATATTGACAAACTAATCTAAGTCAATCACCATTCAAAATCTTAAAAACTCGCAAATGTTTATCTATCAATCGTACTTGATGTTTCAACAATGTCATTCAAATTCATCTCAATAATATGAATCTATCATTTTCCTTACCAAACAAGATCAAAAGTTTCATCTTTTTGATAGGCCCATGAATAACATAACAAATAAGTAATAGCCCACAAGGTAAATTGATAAATTAACAAAAGAAGAAGACAATAAATTTGTAAGATCGCTAGATAACATATTAGTCATATGAGAGGTGTCACTACAAACATAGAATCATGTGGAGAAAATTTTACTCTTCCAACATACATATTGTGAGCCTCATAGCAATTCACTTCTTATAAACTTATTGGAATTCACATTTTGGAGTAAAAGTCTCAACCTTAAAAAAAGCTTATGGATGAAACTTAGGATACAAATAATAAATATGGAATAAGCCCCTAGAACCAAAGTTTAACAAATAACTTAAGACCTATTTGTTTTCATTTTTATTTTTGATTTTGATTTTCTATTTTTGTTTTCAAATTTACTAAAAAAATTGTTTGTTTGAGTTTTTTAATTTATGTTTCTGGCTTTAATTTCTTCCGGTTTTCAAAAATTATAAAATCATAAAAAGTGATTTTTGTTTTTTATTTCTATTTTTCGTAATTTGATTAACTATCAACTTAATAAATATTGTTTAATATATTAATTATTAATAAGAACTATGAATACTTTAATTTAATATTATATTTAATTAACTAAAATTAAATATGAATTATGAATAATTTAGTTTAATTTAGTTTTTGTAATTAAATTAAGTTAATTTAATTTAATAATTATCCATAAATATGATTAAATTTACAATATCTTCAAAATAAATAAATTTTAAATAAAATTTGATTTAATAATTAAAATATGTTTTAAATAAATATTTTTAAATAAAATTTAATTTTTAAATTATTTATTTTAATAAAATAAAAAAATTATTAGCAATTTATTGCTAATATTATATAAGATATTAAAATAGATTTATTTAACTAAAAATAATTTATGTTTAAGTTTTATATATGTAATTAATATTAGTAATAAAAATATAATTAACATTAATAACCAAATAATTTTTTTTTACTTTAAAAAACAAAAACTGAAAATAGAAAAGAAAACTAAAAAGCACACCAATAAAATAAAAGTAACACCCCCAATTAATAAATCAAATATCTCTTCATATTGAAAATCATTATGGCAATTAATTCTTCGTGTCTGTTGATAGGAACCCCAATAACAACTCATATTACATTTCATCTGAATCCTGACCTTGATACGAAGAATTCAAGTGGAAGGAAATTATACTACCTCACGTATCAATATCTAACTGGGATACTATGAATCCTTTTCCACCTAACCAGAATTTGATATTTCACACACCTACAATTATTCTATACCCTTTTTGTAGACTTTGGCTAGAAACTTTGGTCCCAATTTGTATAAAATTACCTGACATTTTAATTGAAAACTATTTGTCGTAATCCCTAGTTGACCATCAAATGTGGAGATGAAGAGAAAGACACGGGGACACATTTGCTTGGTCTCGAAACAGTACTAATTGTTGGGAAAAATACAAACAACGTTTTCTCTTAACTTAGTTTCGGCAATTAAGTTTTCTGATATAGAGGGTCTACTTTAGTGGCAACTATAGAGCATACAACTTAATTAACCAATAAACTAAGTTGTAACTGTGTAAAATGGAATTACGACAATAATAAATAAAATGGACATGAAGATTTAATGTGGTTCACCCTAATGTTGGCTTACATCCACAGAACACACTTAGAAAAATACTTCCACTATAAAAATAGTAGGTACAAAGAGAGTTTTATAGCACCTTACAAATAAGTGCTACCCAAAAATAGTGGTAGTCTTGGTATCTCTCAAAGAATACTTCACAACAATTTCTCTCACTATTTTATCACTCACATTTTTAAGAACCTCTTAAAAGTTTAACTCTCTTTCTCTCTACATTGGCTTTCTCTTTTTTTGTGTATTTTATTACCGAATGGAGGAGGCCTTATAGAGGCCTCCAATGTGCAAAATTTCCTACCCCTGCCTAACTTTGTTGTGCCTAACTCTTAACTTTTTTTTCTTTTCAACATATGGTGGGTCCCTTATATGGGAGGAACCCACATAAGAATTCTCCCCCTTCTGACTATATGGGGAGATCCACCATTTCGGCAACAAATCGACAGTATTCGATTTTACCTCTTGTGAGAATCTTTGTTAACATATCTGATCCATTCTCATCAGTATGGATCTTTTCAAGCTGTATCTGCTTCATCTCCAATACATCTCTGATTCAGTGATATCTCACATCTATATGGTTCGATCTTAAGTGAAAGGAGGAATTCTTTCCAAGGTGAATTGCATTTTGACTGTCACAAAATAACTTATATTTTTCCTAATGGAAACGAAGTTCATTCAAGAACTTTTTCATCCATAGCAATTCCTTATAAGCTTCAGTTGCTGCGATAAACTCTACTTCTATAATGGAAAGAGCAACACATTTTTGCAACCGTGACTGTCATGACACAACTCCCCCTGTAAAAGTGATTAGATATCCTGATGTAGATTTTCTCAAATCAGTATTGCTAGCCATATCTGCATCAATATAACCAGTTATCACTGGTTTGACATCTCCATAACATAAACATATTTTGGAGATGGCACAAAGATATCTAAGAATTCACTTTATTGCAGCCCAATGTTCCTTTCCAAGATTTGAAAGAAACCGACTCACTACTCCAACTGAGTGAGCAATATCTGGTCGTGTGCATACCATAACATACATCAAACTACCAACAGCTAAGACATATAGAATCCGCTCCATCTCTTCCTTCTTTTCTTCTTTGGAAGGACTCTGCTTCGAACTTAATCTAAAATGATTAGCAAGAGGACAGCTAACCACTTTAGCGTTCTCCATGTTGAAATTCTGAAGCACTTTCTCAATGTACTTCTCCTGTGACAACCATAATTTCTTGGCATTCCTATCTCTGATTATCTTTATTCTTAGAATCTGGTTTGCTGGACCTAATTCTTTCATGGAAAAAGACTTACCCAACTCCTTCTTTAAGCCATCAATTCTTGAAACATTCCATTTAACAATTAGCATATCATCTACATAGAGTAAATGGATGATAAAATCATCAAAGAATTTCTAGACAAAAACATAGTAATTGGAATTCGTCTTTTTATATCCTTGCTCCCCCATAACAGTCTCGAATTTCTTGTATCACTGTCTCGATGCTTGCTTTAAGCTATACAAACTTTTCTTTAGCTTGCAAACATAGTCCTCTTTTCTTTTTTCCTCGAAACCCTCTAGTTGCTCCATATAAATTTCTGCTTCTAAATTGCCATGAAAGAAGGCAGTTTTCACATCCATTTGCTTAACCTCTAAGTTGAGGTTTGCTGCTAATCGTAACACTATACAAATGGATGTCATTTTCACCACTGGTAAAAAAATTTCTTCAAAATCAATGCCTTTTCTTTGTTTGAATCCCTTAACAACCAACCTTTCTTTGAAGTTTGGATGCAATCCCTTTTCATCATTCTTGATCCAATACACCCATCTACTCTTCAAAGCTTTCTTGCCTTCTAGCAACTCCACCAGCTCAAATGTTTTGTTCTCATGCAAAAATTTAATCTCATTTTGCATGACCTTGATCCATCTCTTCTTGTGTTCACTATCTATAGCTTCTTTAAAGTTCTTAGGTTCTCTTTTAACAATTAACAACACATACTCATCAGTATGATATATGGTAGAAGGTTGTCGAATTCTACTAGATCTCTTTTCTGGAACAGGAGAAGCTACAGGCACTGGTGGTTGAGCGTGAACACCATTTTTATCTGGTTCAATCTTAGTAGGAGCATCATCTTCGCCAGATCTCTCATCATGGATCATATCTTCAACTTGTCTCGACACAAGTGTTGGAGGATTAAATTCTAAGTCTGTTGAATCACTATTAGACTTTATTGCATCCTTCTGCGCTTTGTTAACATCTTCAATGGTTTGATCTTTAACAAACACAACATCACAACTCCTTATGAGTTTCTTCTAAACTGGATCATAAAATCTATAGCCAAATTGGTCTTGGCCATAGCCGATGATTATACATTGTCTTGTCTTGATATCAAGCTTAGTTCTCTCATCCTTTGGGACATGTACGAACGCTTTGTAGCCAAACACCTTCAAATGATCATAGGAAACATTCTTTCCTGACCATACTTTCTCTGGAACTTCCTGCTGTAAAGGAGCACAAGGTGAACGATTCAGCATGTACGCTGCTGTTAGTAAGGCTTCACCCCAAAACATCTTAGGCAACTTTGAATGCGAGAGTAGACATCTAACTCTCTCCATCAAAGTCTCGTTCGTCCTCTCAGTTAGTCCATTTAACTGCGGCATTTTTGGAGGTGTCATTTGATATCGAATGTCATGCTCTCTGCAATAACCATCAAATGGTCCAGTGTATTCTTCGCCATTATCTATTCAGATACACTTGAGTTTCTTCCCAATATGTCTCTCAACTGAGGCTACAAATTGTTTGAAAACATATAGCACTTGGTCCTTTGACTTCAGAGTATACATCCATATTTTTCAAGAATGATCATCGATAAAGGTCACAAAGTATTGAGCACCACCAAGTGACCTAGACATTAGTCCATACAAGTTTGAATGTACCAAATCCAATACATTCTTCATTCTAGAAGGAGGGGAACTTTTGAAAGCAACTCGGTTCTACTTTCCTGTTAGACAATCAACACATTTCTTCAAGTGCACCTGTTTATGTTTGGATAACACATTTCTTTTCAGCAACAGTGTCATCCCTTTCTGACTCATATGACCCAGTCTTTTGTGCCATAATTCAGTTGTGTCATCTTTATCCATTGCGCTTACAACATTACTGGAGAGCTTCACTTTCATCACATAAATCGTTTTCTTTAAACCTTTTTCCACCACCATAGAACCTTTAGTAAGCTTCCATTGGCCATTCCTTAAGGTGTTACAGTAACCTTCATCATCAAGTTTTCCTGTAGAGATCAAATCAAGTGCATATCTGGAATATGTTGTACATCTCTCAGGACGAATCTCGTGTCATTCTCTATTATTAGGTTAACGTCTCCTTTACCAACAACTTTGGATAAATTGTTATTTTCCATTCTAACCACACCAATGTCTCCCGTTGTGTAAGATGAGAAACATTCCCTTCGTGATGTACCGTGAATGATTGCACCACTTTCAATCACCCAACTTATCTCATGGGTTGCCATATTGATTATATTACCATCATCACCATTGTAGATGACATTGAACTCACCGACGATATTTGAATGCTCATCATCACTGTCATTTTTCTTCATATCCTTGTCTTTTTTGTTTTCTTTTCTGAAAAGCCAACAAAACCTTTTAATGTGTCTCTTGTTTTTACAATGATGACATTCCACATTGGCATACTTCTTTGACCTTCCTTTGCTCTTGTCTCTGGGCTTAGAACCCCAAGATTGACTTCTTCCTCTTGAATCAGCAATCAGAACTTCTGATTATGATGAAGAAAATGAATTTTTTTGTCTCATTTCTTCATTCAAGATGTCACTCTGAACGGCTTCTAAGCTGACTACACCATTCGGTGCAGAATTTGTAAGTGAAAATTTCAAAGTCTCCCAAGTCTCTGGTAAAGAAGCGAGTAACATAAGAGCGAAAACTTCATCTTAAAACTTTATGCTCATCCTTGATAATTAATCCAAGATCCATTGCAAGTCGTTCAAATGGTCTGCTACAAAAGTACCTTCTCGATATTTTATCTACATCAACTTTGTCAGATAAAATAATTTATTATTGGCAGTCTTTGAGGCGTACAACTCTTTGAGTTTCCTCCAAAGTGTTCGAGCGTTTGTCTCATTACCAATGTGGTTATAGAAATTATCTTCAACATATTGTCAAATCAAACTATAAACTTGTTCATGCTCGAGCTCCCATTCCTCGTCTGACCTCTCTTTGGGTTTAGGGTAAGCAAATACCAACAAATGCAATTTTGTCACAAACAAGAGATCCTTCATCTTGTTTTTCCATCTGTAGCCATTTAAACTGATCATCTTTATCACCTTTGCCTCCATTTTGACCATACGTATGAATAGTACCTATACATATGAACAATACCTGTATGTATGAATCTTGGCTCTAATACCAATCTGTTGGGAAAATTACAAACAACGTTTTCCCTTAACTTAGTTTTGGCAATTAAGTTTTTTGATATAGAGAGTCCATTTTAGTGGTAACTATAGAGTATATGACTTAATCAACCAATAAACTAAGTTGTAACTGTGTAAAATGGAATTGCGACAATAATAAATAAAATGGACACGAAGATTTAACGTGGTTCACCCTAATGTTGGGCTACGTCCATAGAACACACTTAGAAAAATACTTCCACTATAAAAATAGTAGGTACAAAGAGAGTTTCACAACACCTAATAAATGAGTGCTACCCAAAAATAGTGGTAGTCTCAGTATCTCTCAAAGAATACCTCACAACAATTTCTTTCACTATTTTATCACGCACACTTTTAAGAACCTCTTAAAAATTTAACTCTCTTTCTCTCTTATTTTTCTCTCTGCCTTGACTTTCTCTCCAATCATTATTCATCAATCTACGGAAGAAAAAAAAGAAGAGTTTGTGGTCCTTTCATTGCGCATGAAGGCAAGGTGAAGGTGAAAAATGACAATAACAAAAGCTTGTATGTCTTGTGGTAAACGACTTGGTGGGATGCTTAGAGAAGGAAAAGGTCAGAATATTCTTATGAAGAGATGTGTTGTTATGCTTGTCTACTGGAGCGACTGACTGAAGATGCAAGAAGATTGATGACTGAGCTCTTGCGTACATACAATTTCTTTTAATCATTTTCATTTTTCGATTTCCATATATATGGCTTAGGAGACTGCTGATTTATCATTAGTTATATAAGGTTAGGAGAAACTGCTCTTGCTGAGCTGTTATAAACCTGATATAGATTTTGATTAATCTTTAGCATGTATAAATTAGCCTTTTCTCTTCCTATATATTCAATTAATTTTGAGAACCTGAACTCTCAAGTCAAGATCTTCTATCTAACGTTACTCTGTCTAACTCTGTACAATCGAAATACATTGTCATTTCTTCTTAAATTTTACAAACTCTATTACTCTTCTAAAATTCGTGGCTTATAATCTAAGCCGACCTAGCTAATGGCCTCCTCTTCTTCATCTTCGTTCTCACAAAACCAAAAATTTTTGGATGTTCTCCTTCTTTTCAACAATAAAGAAGGAACCCCTCTCACTGTCTCGTCTCTCTTCGCCACCTTCCTATACCTTGTAATACCCAGATTCCCAAATCTCAACCACATCAAATTGTGCTACTTTTACGAACGATTACATTATTGAACTAAACAAATTGAGTGATGAATACATTTTGTGATATTGCCTTCTGTCATTTTACCATAGAATTAGGGATCATAGAATGACAGAGAAAATGCAGGGATGGATAGAGATAAAAAATATTGATTTAAAATTTGAAATTCCTAAATTGGAGTTATTAAAAGAAAAGGGACCAAGAATGACGATGAAGCATTGTCAGTGATTTAAAAAGGTTGATATTATCTCAAGGTTGTCATTGAGAACAAATAGTCCCTAGATTTTTTCCTTATAACAACTTAAGTAAAATTCTTCTAGCAACATGGATGTTTACTTTGCCAAGGTAATTGTAATCTCTTGGTTTCATAATATAGTGTAGCTTTTTTCTTTTCATTTTCAATATCATTTGTTGGCTCTATAAATTCGCATTATATAAACGTGTATCAAATTTCATGAAAAACCGTAATTCTTCTTCATTCTTCCTGATTTTGTTTGATTTTGAGAACTTGCACTTGCACGGCCATGCAAGTTAAGTCACTGTCGTGACTTGCTTGAGTTAAGTCACAACCGTGACTTGTCTTCTAAATATTCCCTAGCTCTAAGGAATGTTTTGAAATTAATATATTGGAGGAGAAGAACAAGATTGATGAGCATCGATGTATGACCCATGTAAATTAGGATATGACAAATTGAAAGGGTTAAACAGGCAGATGAGGGATGTATATCTTTTATATGGGCATCTCCTTAATCTTCCAAAGATGGTGTGATACAATTTTGCCTTCATTTAATCACATTGTAGTTGTAGCTTCAGGAATGTTTATGGTTAAATGTGTGGTCGTATCTCTTTTACAGGTTCATTCTGTGATTGAAGGAAATTGTAGTGGTCCAGTTCAACAAGATAAGTGAATGTTTGATATTCTCATTTTCCCAAGCAAGCAGAAGCATATTTTTGCAATTTCCCTTGTGGAAAATTTATTATTTGCTTTAAGTAATGATTTTTTAATTAGCTTAGAAAGGTTCTTTTCTCCATATCCTAATTTCAGCAGCCATCCACCCTCCTTTTGCTGCGTTAAGAAATCAATAAGTACCTAGTAATGTCTACATCTTATCTACAAGCACCTAGTAATGCAAATAATTTTGCAATGCATTTAGTGAATAGGGATGATTTTTGTTTGTTTGTATTTGGAAGATTGAAATAAGTTGGAAAGTGGAGTGCCCTCTTTGTCTTCATTGTATCTTGTGCTCCATCTTTTGGTATTTTAACACTTCTTGTTATTATTGTCTAGTTCACTTGACGTTTGTTTTTTTCCCTTTTCCCTTTTTCGTTGTTTTCTTTTTTTCTTTTTTCTTCTTAATAAATTTCCCAATCTTTCCTTATGTTTTATCATTGTCAAAGATGCAAGGGGGATTACAAAACTGGTCACTCAGAAAGGATATAACTTTGTTTCTTTCCGTAATCAACAAGTTGCTACACTTCACAAGGTTGATAGGAGAGATTTTGGTTACGGATCATATTTTTCTCTTGCTATAGGATCCTCTTGCCATGATGGACCGACATTACCATAGTGGCATGTCACTCGAAGAAGCTATTGATTTGGTCGACAAGTGCATAATAGAGATTCGATCTAGGCTAATCATTACACCACCAAACTTTTTGATCAAGATAGTTGATAAAGATGGAGAAAGGAAATATGCATGGCATGAATCTGTCAAGGAGGTTAGTTCTGCCTGAGGATTGTTTTATTATACGTCTTTTTCCTAGATGTTTAATTTACAAAAGGCTTATGAATGTAATATTAATTTATCATTTAGATACTGATTGGATTTGTTATGTAGAAATAAAAAAACTATCATTTATTATAATCACTTGAAGCAACTCACTAACTTATATTTTTCCTCTTCTACTGATACAAAACATGTCACCAAGGCATGGAAGAACAACCACACTTCTTGTTGCAAATGTCAACTCCCAAATTATTAAAATAAAACAATTGTTATGGCTATCAATCAAAATTGCAATTTTAATTAATTAATACAATTATTAGTATAATGTAACGTTAACATCAAATGTAACAATTGAAAGTAAGAAAAAAAAGTAAAAAAGAGTGGATATTAGCGGTAAAACTTTATTTATTTATTTCCGCATGAACGACTTAAAATGAAAATTCAAATCATTATTGTATTAATAGAAAATTATAAAAAACAATATTAATATTTTCATTACAAATACTACAAGAGTACCATAATGATGATAATTGTAAACAATAATTGTGTTATTCATAAAAACACCAAATGGCTGTTATGTGTCATTTCCAAAGCAATCTTTAACTAAGATTTCCCACCCATCTAACTTGTTTCTGCACTTCTTTGTTGTCCAATTTTCATATTTTTTAAAGCTTTTTTTCCCCTTCTCACAAAGAAAATTAACTTTGCTCTCACATTTGGTGGAGTAAAGAAGTAGAAGATGAGTAACAAGATGATTTGAAATATTTCCAAAAAATAGTACTATGGAGAATCTAGTATCGCTCTAAGAAACACACCAATGATAGGGGAAGAAAGATAAGATTTTGACAAATTTCAAGTATCTTCTCATTTAAGTTTCTTTGCTTTTTCATCTGTAGATTTTCTTACTTTTTTTTATTATCATTCCCTCTCCTGTATCTCTATCTCTAAATAATTCTTGAGGGAATGGCTCAGCAGACCCAAAACTAACTTTTTGTGAATGGCCCCTTTGATGTCTGCCTCTTTTGAAGTCTCTATAATATGACTTTGTTGCTGATCCATTTGTATCTTGGAAGACATCATTTTGTTAATTTACTTTTATTATTACTTTTAATATGGAGAGATATAAGCTACTTTAGTGCTTACCTCTAGTGGTTCTTATCAAGATAATTTTTATGTTTTCCTTAAAGGTAAGTTTTGAAGATATTTTGATTGTTTTGATGCATAGATGTCATTCCTTTCTAACTTCTTTTATTCCTGTTTATACACCTATATGAGTGATAATTAATGTGTATTGTAAAGGTTAACTTGCTTAACATTGCAGATTAGTTAATTTGAAATATAAACATTTCATTCCAAGTTTACTGGTGATAATATTGACTTATGGTTAGTATAAGGCCTTCTAAAGCATATTATTCATTTACTGTGAAGAATTTACAAATTTTTTCAGGTGTGTGTTAGAGAGAAGATGAGAACATATAATTGCATAATGTGAAACCTTTCATTCTCTAATCACTTTTTCTATTATAGGAATTAAATAAGGTATGTGAAGTAAACTAATAACTCCCAGTAGTTTGTAAACACTCCTTTTTTATTATGTTAATAATTTTATCTGAAAACAAAGTAATAATGATACTTCATTTGTGAATTTGGCAGGTGTGGAAATGGAAGGTAGATCTACTCCATACCTTCGATTAAAAAATGAACTTGAGAAGGAGCAGCATAAGAATGATATTGGCATTGGCAATGAAAGTAGTAATATGAATTCAACTTATTTAGTTGGCAATGAGAGTAGTAATATTAATTCAACTGAATTGGTGCATTCGAATTATGAGGAGAATTCAAACAAAGTCCACTCATCTGTTCCCAGAGAGTTAATCCAAAAATTGGTATAGAGTTTGAGATGGAAGAAGAAGCTTATCAATTTTATTTAATGTATGCCAAACATGTCGGCTTTGGAATAAGGAGCAAAAGTCACAAAGATAAATATGGTAAATTGATTTGTAGGTTTTTTTGTTGTAGTGTTGAAGTTAAAAGGATGCTTGATAAAAGAGATGTGTAGGTAAGTGCTCCACATTCAGAAACAAGATTTAGTTGTAAGGCAAGAATGAAAGTTAATAGTGTGAAAACTGGAAATTTTCAAGTGATTCAATTTGTCGAGGATCATAATCACTATCTTTTAAGTTCTAACAAAACATATTTGAATAAAAGTCACAGAAAGATATCTTATGTTGCAGCAATGCAAATTCAAATGGCTAATGATGTGGGAATTCCACCAAAAGCATCTTATGATCTTATGGTGAGACAAGCAAGTGGGAGAAATAATCTTGGCTTTATTTCGGAGGATTATAAGAATTATTTAAGATCTAAAAGAATAAGAGATATGAAAAAAGGGAGATACAGGTGGCGTGTTAGAATATTTGTATAAAATGTAATTTAAAGATCATAATTTCTTTTATACCATTCAAGTGGATAAAGATGATTCAATAACTAATATGTCAGATGCAAAGATGAGGAATGATTTCTTAGACTTTGGTGATGTTGTTTACTTGGATACTACTCATAAAAAAAATGGTGAGGTCCGTCCACTTGCTTTGTTTGAAGGTGTGAACCATCATAAGCAAACAATAGTTTTTAGTGTTGCATTACTATACGATGAGACTGCTCTTACATTTGAGTGGTTGTTCGACACATTTACTAGAGCCATGTCTGAGAAAAATCCTTCAACTATTCTTACTGATCAGAATGCGACAATGGCAAAGGCATTAGCTTCAAGATGGCTTGAAACTCATCATCGACTTTATATCTAGCACATTTATCAAAATTTTGCAATCCATTTGAATGGTGTTTTTTCTCAGTTTAAAGATTTTTTTCGGGATTTCAGCTCATGCATATATGACTTTGAAGAGGAAGAAGAAGAATATTTTTTCAATGCATAGAATGAGATGCTGCAAAAATATGAACTTCAAGATAATGATTGGTTGAAACATATGTTTCATATAATGGAAAAATGGGCTTTGGTTTATGGACGCTAAATGTTTTGTGCAGACATGACCATCACCCAACAAAGCGAGAGTATGAATAGCATTATAAAAAGGTATGTGTGTTATCAGCATAACATTCTACAATTTTTTAATCATTTCTAGAGGCTTATTGATAATCGTCGATTTGATGACTTAAATGTTGATTTTAGAAGTAATGTCAGCATTTCAACATTGTCAGCACCTGTTTAAATTTTAAAGCATGCAGTTAGTGTCTACATGCCAGAAGCGTTTAAATTTTTTCAAGATCAATGGAATCATTCTCATGATTCTAGTTTTTGTCTTTGCGGTGAAGATGGTACAGTTACAAAATATGAGATCGCTCTTATAAGGAAAAGCTACTCTAATATGGTCAATTATGATTCATCAAATGATGAAGTCCATTGTAATTGTCAGAAGTTTAAGTTTGCTGGCATTTTATATTCTCATGTTTTGAAGGTTTTTAACTTGAAAAATATTTTGATAATATCGAGTCAATATATTTTGAAAAGATGGATATGGAAAGCAAAAACATGGTACTTTGATAGTAAAAGCTCTACTATTAATGAAAGTGAATTGGATCCTAAAATATTGTCACGTATAAGGTACAAAGAATTGTGTGCATTAAGCATGTGATTGGTTACAAAAGTAGCAGAGAGGAGAGATACTTGTAAAATTGTGAAAGATCGTCTTCTAAACATGTTAAAGATGGTTGATGAGATATTGCAAGGTGAAGAATTAGTCAATGAAGAGAACCTAATATCACAAGATGAAGAGTTGACCCAACGGTCAAATCCTAAAATGAATATGTTCAATCAACCTGACATTAATTTTGGGGAAAGGAATACGATTAGAGGTGTCAAAATAAATTTGGTGAAAGGAATAAGATTAGAGGTGTCAAAATAAAGACAAAACCTATGTCAAGTAAGAGATTGAATAGTGGATTAGAAAAAAGTTCAAGAAAAAGAAAGTATGTTACAGAATGCAAGACTTCAGCAAAGCAAATATGGCAGATTCGACACCCATACCCCTTTCCAATACTCAAGTTATATTTTTATTGATTTTATGTTTTCAAACCTTTAATGTATATAATTTATATTATGATAATTTCAAGTATTTTTTGTTTAAATATTTTATTCAGGATTTCGAAGACAATTCCCAACATACCTATATTATGTCCACCATACAACATCCCATATTACAACAAAATCAAGTTAACTTTCAGTAATTAAAAATGTCACATGTATTGTTTTACTTGTTTTGAACAATTTTCCCTTTTTTGGTTATGACAAATAGCAAATGCAGCCACTTGCTATTTCGATGGATTTTATAAGTATGGTTTACACTCATCAAAGAATGACTGGAGACTCTGGAGCACATTCTTATGTTCTATTTGTAATATTGTCTTTTGGGTATATGTTACTAATCGTTTAATGATTTCAATTTTTTATTTAGGTACCACTTGGTTATGACATATACCAAATGCAGCCAATTGGTGTTTTTATGGGTAACACAAGTATGGTTTACACTCATCATCATTTTGGAACAAATTCTCAGGTATAATTTGTAATATTGCTGGAACCCATCCCCGGGCGGGTCACGAGCACGACGTCCTACGTGACATCTGGACGCGCTTCCTCTGAGGGAGGGATTCCCCACTAGTGATACTTAAAACGAATAAATTCATTTAATTTACCTCCGTACAAAAATTGAGATAAATCATAAAAAAAATTCAAT
>JANZXP010109249.1:0-18615 GCA_027576715.1 Erythroxylum flavicans
ATGTGAGGAAACAATTTGAGAATTTAAGGTATAATGAATGTAAAATTCAGGTATAAGAAAGGTGAAGATGATAAAGGCACCATCATTAAGGAGGAACAGGGAGCAAGACCATATATTTGGGTAGCTTATATAGACATATCATCTACAGATCCAAGGAATGGTGAAGGCTTATTTAATTTCAAGGGTCCCTGTGGCTTAAAGATCTAAATGCACGAGTTTGAAGCGTGAAAAAAACGAGACTGGGTATGAGGCCTTATAATATGGAGTAAGGTTGGCAGCCCATATATATCTAAGGTCATCTCTCTTAAAATGATTCCAAAGTGATGGTAAATCAAGTCAATTGACAATATGGGGTCAACGATGAAGCACTGCGAAGATATAGTTCTAATTATTTGCATCAAATAGGCAATACAGGTAGACACTTAACTATTACCAAAAGGACAAAAAACACAGCTCTAAACTTATTGGTGAAATCAGAAACCCTTCCAAAAAAAGCCATCGCTTGAAGTGCACTGGGAGAATGCAAGTATGTGGGGGCTCTGAAGATGTGATGCATTTTACAATAAAAAAGCTTTAACAAGATTGGACTACAACAGTACATCACTATATCTAAAAATCGGAGAGAAGTTCAACATCTGATAATAGAGTGTATTATTATGGATGGGCAATTACAATACAGATCTTACAATCACCCATACTTTATTTAAGTTGAAGGATGAAAAATCCCTAGGACACTATAAGGTATCTGGCGGAGCACATCGAACTGAATGGAATTTTAAAGTATATGCAAACATCACCAATAGGAAAGTGAAGCGAGCGTGGAATCCTATTGATCCTAATCACAAACAACGAAATACAATTCAATAGTAATAACTTCTTTTTTTGTTTTTGTGGCAAAGGGATGAAGATCATGTAATGCTTCAGTTTGGTGGTTAACCCTTAAGTCGATAACCATGGCCGTGTCTAACATTATATAAGCTCCGGACAAAGTAGAAAAAAAGACCTCGATAAATTGACAATATACAAATATATCAATTTTAAAAAGATATTTTTGTTATTAAAATTTAATATTTATACATAAGTGACCCAATTTATAAGTCTATATACTTCACAAAATATTAGATGATCATAACATTAGCTAATAATATCTTGCAAATATTATCTTGTCAAGCAACTAGATAAAGGTTTAAACTATTAAATCAAATATTTTTAGGAACTTTTGAATTTGATTAACATTAGTGATTTTTTTAATAAAAATTTTCTTTTATAGGAATTAGCATAATGGTAAATGTAGTAATCTATGCTACCAACCTATTTATAAAAAACCAATCAAACACATCCAAACGGTCTTATCTAATTATCAAATAACTTTTATTATTATTTAATTATCACAACATGCTTAAAAGAATTATACAAATTTTTATAATAAATAAAACCGCTTATGTAGTCTTTGAATTGAGTAACTTAAATTATTTGTTTTAGTCATATTATAACTAAACTTATGTAAACCTCTAGAAGAACGCAAATCTAATAATTATTACATGTGACAAAGTATAATGAAAATTACAAAAATTAAATTATTTATTAATGTTTAATTATATTTTTATAAATAATAAATAGTTTAAAAATAAAAAAGGAGAAACACAAATAAACATAATATTATTTAATATTATGTTTTGATTTAAAATGCTAATATCATGTCTACGTTAATGACAAATTACAAATTAATTATAATATGTTCAAATATTTAATAAGTTAAAAATAAATAAAAAATCGAAAACTTTATCTTTAAATTATTACTTAGAATTCAGAAGATATAATCGTGAAATTTTTTCAACCAATTTTTGAGTTAAATATTTTAGATTCATATGTTATTGAAATAAAAAAGTGTAAGAAATACACTAATTAAAACGCTTCAAAGTTATTTATAAATATAACAAGTTAAAGTTGTATAGTTAATAAAAAAAGTTATTTAACTTCCAAGATTAAAAGTTAAAGTTAAAGTTGTATAGTTAATAAAGAAAGTTATTTAACTTCCAAGATTAAAAGTTAACGTTAACTTTCTCGATAATATAGTTAATAAAGAAAGTTATTTATTAGTCAATGTTAACTTTTTCTTCTTCGACGATCAAAGATTTACTACTTTTTTAAATGAAAAAATGTTACTGCAATATATTAAAGGTGGGCTTCTAATAAGAGTAGGCTCTAGACAGGTGCTCTATTTGCCATTGCCTGGCACCACCAATAACTCATTTAAGGTAACAAATAAAATTATCTTGGAGAGCTTAAAAACAAAAGTTAACGAAATGGAAGGAAAGTAAGCATATGAGATGCACTCAGTTCTATGGCTTGTCGAATAAATGACTAGATCATTAATAGGGGAGTCATCCTTAACTTGGTGTTTGAAGTATGGCCATAAGCTCATTACAAAACTAGGCTTAATTAATAAAAAAGAACCAAGACCAGTTAAAAAATGCAACCAACCAATAACAAGAATGAATTAACAAAAGAATGAGAGCCTAAAACTTAAAGTTGCTAGAAGACTTGAAGAAAATTTAAGAAAAAAAAGGAAATTTCATACAAATTTCTTCACTTGAAATGCTATTGGCTAATACGGGCTCCCCATTAACATCATATCCATAGGAGATAAGGGAATTTAGTTGTCTAAAACGATCATTGATTGATCCTATAATACTGAGCGTGCCTTATACCTCTTGTTGAAGTAAGAACCCACCTCATCCTATGTAGATCTGAACCTATACCTACTTTCGTCCTCCAAACTGAAATGACGAACTTCTTCTTCCACTCGTAAATACCTGTTGAGAACATCAAGAGTGGCATTTTTTGCCTAGAATAGAGGCTAAACCACCCATAATACTTCCATCTGGAACTTATATATCTCTGAAGAATCACTACAAGAAAAATATTTCATCACAAATATGATAATTATGGTGACCAAAAATTTGCAAGTCACTACCACTTTTATTATTTGTGATAAATTATTATTTAGTCACTAAGGATATAGCAATTGTGACATTAAACCACCAATGATTTAGTCAACCCAAGTTAAAAGTGGGTCGGATTAGTTTTGCCATCTCTAATAGTTTTGCCACTCTTAAGTTGTCAGTAATAGTATTAAATATTTAGCACCTACATCATTTTAACAAGAATAAAACGTAATTGTGATACAATATAGAATTGTCACAATTATTATTAGTTACTGTGATAAGAAAATTGCACAAAAATATATCAGTTAAGTGACAAACAATTTTCTTATCATAATAATAATTGTCGTCAATATAAGTGAAAATAATTAGTAGCAATAATATATCGCCACAATAACACATGAAGTACTATGGTCATTATTATTTAAAATGATATTGACAAAAAATCTTCTCATCACACAAATTTTAAAATAATTGTAATTAGAAAACTTTTTTCACATAAATTTTAAACTTTTGCGATTAAAACTTGTCGCTAATATAAGCCCAACTAATTAATGTTGATTAAATATCGTCACAATAATAAACTTAACCTTATAGCCAATATTATTTAAAATTATGATTATGGAAAATATTTTTCACACTTAAATATTTTAATTTTTGTGATAAAAATGTTATGACTGTAATATAAATTATTTATTTTTCTTACATTAACTTACATAAATATTAAGCAAAAAAAATTAGCATTTCAACATAATTAAATTTAATATTACATTATAAAGATATCATAATAAAATAGATTTAAAAAATTAAAATATTCATTACGACAAAAAGAACTTGAGCAATGATATGTTTGTAAAAATGTGTTGCTAAAAATTAATATAATGCAATATTTTTTAAACTGTCGCCTTTATTAATATTAAAATGCAACGATAATAATTATTTGTTGGTACATATAAGAAAAGGCAACAAAATTAACAAATGGTTGCAATAAAGTCTTATATATGCAATATCTAAAATTGTTGATATAGTTACAATCATCTATTTACTAAAGGAATTGGCCAATTCAACAATTTAAACTCCAACGTACATAGAAATCTAAATTGGACCCTAACATATCAAAGCTTTCAAAATAAATCCTAATGTGTTGTAAAACGTTCAAATTGAACGTGAACAATTTGAAAAACATTCAAATCAGCTCCTAAATAGATGGAACATTTGATGGAGTTGGGCCTTTTGTTCCGTCCAATCAAGGATTGTCTTGAATGTTTTCCAAATGTTAGGTTTATCTCGAACGTTTTGCAAATGTTAGATTTTATTTTGAGCGTTTTGAAACGTTAATGTCAACTCAAATTTTAGTGTAAACGTTAAGGGTTAAATTGCTCTTTTGGCCGAAGGGAATTTTTCAATATTACATATTTATTTATATAGCTCAATTACAATGATACTTGTAATTGAATAAATCAATATTTCTTAAATCAAACGAAATTCAAATCCAGTTCTTTTAATTATAAATTAAAAATTTTTATTGGAATAGCATAATGATTTATACTGAAATTGTATTAAAAAATAAAGGGATAATGAAAGGAAAAAAGTCAGATGTCAATGAGCTGGATTGGGTCCTGCCCGCCGATGGGCCGGACAACCCTTGGTCGTTCCATGGCCCAGGGGCTAAACCGATCTGACTATATTTTTTAATTAAAAACATACAAAACGGTATTATTTTGAATAAAACGACGCCGTTTTATCGAGTCACGAATCAGATCATGACCCGCACAGACCGACCATGACTAACTCGTGGTCCATCCATAACTTACCAAATTTGAGTCAAAAACAGATCGAACCGAGTCAAAAATGTCATCCCTAAAACTAGTAAGATTCGGGGGGCATTCAGCCAGAGAAACAACTAGAACACGTTTTTGGGGCTTTGCCGTCCTCACCAAATCGCAACATCTGATTCCTCAACCTCGTGTCTCTTTTTCCGAGTCCAAACTCTAACTGCCAGAAAAGCACACGAAGCGATAGCTATTTCATCTTCTCCCCGGTGATCCCAATTCGGGTGAGTCTTAAAATTGATATCTTTATCTTTCTATTTGCATCTCTTTCACATATGCACACAACCAGAGTGACTAAATGACATACGATACGGCTCGCACCTGAAAACGCGGGCACCAAAGCAGAAGATGTAATAGAGGAGCCCCTTATAGGCAGGGGACAGAATATTCCTCATTTTTCACATATGGGTAAGTCATTGCTTGCTTTTGAAAAAGCCAAGAAGTCTTGTAAATACGAGGTCAAAACTTGTGATTCTTACCTTGAATAAGTACGGGAGAATGGATTCAAAGCTCTCGGATGGTGTTAATGAGGCAATAGATCATCATCACCAAGATAGGAGTAAAAGCACTAGAAAATATGTTCTTGCCTGTGCCATTTTTGCGTCTCTCAACTCTGTGCTTCTTGGCTATGGTAAGTGGGACTCCATTTCTCTTTATTGTATTTTTTGTTGTTGTTACTGCTATTTTTTATCTTCATCCATGAGATCTTTTTGAATCTCCATCTGATCTCGACATTCTGCTGTAATGTTGTAGTCTTTATATCATATGCTATGTTCCCCATTTGCTAAAAAATCACACAATTGCTGTCTCTTTATTTGCTGTGGATGTTGTCCCTGTTAGCAGAGAAGGAAATTTCAGGTTTCATGGAATTTATTGACTCAAGACATGATGTCTTTGAAAAGCTTTGAATATGATCCCATCATTAGCAGTTTTTGAGTTTAGTAATAATAATTTAGTTTAGTTTTTATCCTTTTGTTGCATAAGGAAAAATAAAGTAATTGTCGAGCCAGTGAACTGAAAATCCCTTTTAGTCGAGATACAGGATAGTGGTGAATAGTTTTTCGCAAGAAGAGAGCGAGGAGTATCCTTTTATCCATCATCATACTCCAAAACAAATCTAAAAGGGCCTTTGAGCATTAAATCAATCCATATTATGTCTTATTGGTACCTGTTCTCTTTGTGATCATGAGAGGCTTTGATTAAGAAGATGGGAATTTCCAACTCAAATGCGAGGAATAAAATTCATGATGCAGACCTTGCTTCGAAATATATTTAGTTGATCACAACACAATAAAATTAGGTAAATGATTATATTGCATGAGTTTTCAGAAGTTTTGAGCAAGGTATGATCATTTAATTTTGCCTAATTTAGCATCTTGTGATTGGTGGATAGCAAGATCAAAAAGGGCTGCCACATTGGAGTTCGACCGTATTCAGAAATCAATGAGTTTTCTTTTCAGGGAGCTCAATGGCCTGATTATCATGGATCTCCTACTTGCTTTTCCAGATTGAAATATCCATATAGAATTGTTATTTTAATTTCTTATGAATTTGTCTATTGAAATATCCATATAGAATTGTTATTTTAATTTCTTATGAACTTGTCTATTGAAATATCCATCTAGAATTATTTTAATTTCGCATGTGTAGATGGATTCATTGTTCCTATTAACGAACATTGTGGGCAAATATTGATGTTGAGACTATTGGAGATGAGTTCCAAAGGACTAAGGAAATCGGGTTATTCAATGAAAGGGAAGAACTCAAAGGGAGAAGCTTTACTGGTAAAGAGTTTGCAGCTCTTTCCCCTTCGCAACAGAAGGAAAAGAAATATTGATAACTTTTGAATTCAATTTTTAGATATAACAACCTATTTGCGACTATAGTAGTTTCACAAATCTAAAACAATTGTATTAATTTTGTTTAGTATTTAGAATAACTCACTTATATTCCATATGAAATGGATGACGGTAATTTAGGTGAATATTTTAGCTAGTGATTTTTCGCCTTTGTATTTTTCTTATGGACTATATATCATATATAAATGTAGTTTTTTTTTGGTCGTTTACATTTGATAGTACGTATGTAATTAAGTCGTACAGTAATATCTATATGTTTCTTTTAATGTATATATGGATGTTGCCTACAATAGTGAACATAATAGTAACAAAATTATTGTGTAGTATAAATTTTAAATTTGTGATGAAAATTTATTGACACCATTAATGAAAGTATTAGTGACTATTTTTCTCACTAATAATACATGTGACAACATAATTTGTCACTATTAAATGATAATAGTAATGATGAAATATCTTTCACATATAAGACTTACTTAAATGACAATTTCTTGTTTTATATAATTTTAGTGCGACAAATGTTGTCACAATAGAATAGTTTTTGTGATATTTTCGATGTATCACTATTAGTATCTTTTCTATCGACATTATCATCACGAACAAGTAATGTTATTATGACCATACAGTTTTATTACTTATGCAAACGATTCCAATGGTAAAAATAGTAGTCACAAAATTCATAAATAATTGTGATAACTTTTTAAATGTAGTCACTATTTTATCAATCACGGAGATATTTGTGACGACAAGTAATAACTTGAAAAAATTGTCACAAAAATTAGTAGTGACTAAAATTCATATTTTTAGTGACAACTTTAGCTTCCACTAAATGTCCATTTTCTTGTAGTTATATCATGTTTATTATATTCATTCAAGTATATTTTAATTAGGTCTAACTATGACATACTTCCATAAGGTTTGATTTTTCTTTCACATGTACTCTGGTGTTATTCTCTATTAGAAAACTTAACAACAATGTCATGTATCTTGAATGGGTATTGTATGGCACAACACTTATTATGGTTGTTTCATGTAATATATGACCTTGGTTGTTGTCGTATCTCAAAGTGAAAATGTTGCCTATATATGAAACAAAGTTATACAGGCATTAGATCTCCTAAACTACACCACTTCATATATGATAACAAAAACAAGATATATGTTATGCCATGTAACACCTAATTAAACCATATGATATCATTTGCCTATTCTCTATTAAAAACTTAACAGAGAATAATGTCATGGGTAAAACAAAAAACTTTTTATAAGGTATATGATAGTTTTTAAAAATGAAGGACTAAAATATAAAAGATCTAAATCATAGGATTATTCAGTGTAATTGATCATAGGATTATTCAGTGTAATTGATCTTTTAATTAATTATCCTTATAAGAATAGATAATATTAAGCTTAAGAGAGCACTAAGAACATACCTACAAATTATCTGGAAGGAAATCTCACTCTCTTTTGTATTTTTTCTGCTTTTGCTTCCTTAATATGATGATTTCTTCATGAGCTACTGATCTTGCTTGTTGCCTACTATTCTTTGCTTGCTTGATCATTTTTGGTAAGTTTGGTAGCTTTCTATTTCCTTAGTGTTTGTTGTCTCCATATAGTCAGCTTAGGAAGTGTGCTTCACTCTTCCTCCCTTCCCTTTTACCATCTCTTCTTCCTCTTCTCTAGCTACATTATCACCATACCTATGTCCTTCCTTCTTTCCACCTTCATATTTCCCCTTCTCTTTATCCTATTACTTGCCTTTCATTTTGTTCCATCTGCTTCCTTCACCTCTCGGCTACCTATTAACCATCAGTTATTGCTATTATGCATCAATCCCTAACATATCTATCATACTA
The DNA here is from genome assembly GCA_027576715.1 of Erythroxylum flavicans. Classification (NCBI taxonomy): domain Eukaryota; kingdom Viridiplantae; phylum Streptophyta; class Magnoliopsida; order Malpighiales; family Erythroxylaceae; genus Erythroxylum; species Erythroxylum flavicans. The sequence continues at coordinate 8,493 of JANZXP010109249.1, forward strand.
TCTTAAATGTTCCTGCCTTATGCTGACTCTACTGTAGCTACCCCACCTTTATCTCCCTTACCTTAGCACTCTCCCTCAACTTCTGCTTCCCCTTGCATCGATGAACACTTAGCAGCTCCTCCAACTCATTCTAACCACCAAAGAACTTGGGTACAAGTAGTCGGTAATCACAATCCAAAAGCCAAGCTATCATGTTGTCTTCCTAACCTTACTTTAAATTGCTAAATAGCAGATGATGGTCTCACTAATCTACCTGAGGAGACCCCCATCACAAAGTATAATGAAAATATTGAACTTGTAAAGGACTAATTTAATATCACTTATACATGGAAGCCTCCCAATATGAAGTTTAAAGAAGTGTGGAAACCAATAGGGAAAATTTTCACCTCATGCAGTTTTAATAAATTGATGCAAGAGGCAGATAGTTAAGAATAAGGAGTTGAGATCCTTCAGGAGCATGTAAATCCTAACTTAAAGATTAACATGTCTTAGACAATTGTAGAACTCTCCACATTGCTAAACCCTAAATAATACATTGAAGATAGAACAATTCCTATTGATGCAACTATTACCTACTGTACCTCAATTCCAAATGTAGACAAAATCTGTACTCTGAATGATGAAAATCTATCTTCCACCATGCTCTCTTCAGGAACATCAATACCAAACAATGAATCCACAACCTCAAATTCTCCTATATAAGATGGCTTCAAAACATCTATTAGAATAAAATTTGGTAGAAAGAAGAATCATACTTCCTTTTCTTAAAAACAATGATTTTCTCGTCCTAAAACATAAGGGAGTTGAATTCCCCTCCAAGCAACAAGCTATTAGAAACTTTTTTGTTGTGAGTAACATCTCTTTATTAGGAGTTTTAGAAACAAGATAGAAACAAAATTGTTGTGATATCCTTTCTATACTTCCTAAAAGTAGGAAGGCTCTTTCTAATTATGCTACACATTTGGAAGACTCTTTTTAATTCTACTACACATCCTAATGGAAGAATCCTAGTTCGTTACAATATTTATAAGTTTCTACTCATCAATTCCATAATCTATGATCAAATTATTCATTTGAAAGTCAAAATTTTCAGCAAGAATCTCTATCTTGATATCTCAATCATTTATGCCTTCAATCATGCTTATCAGAGAACATTCATATGGAATAAGCTCACTAACATTCAAGGCATCATCACTTTATGGATTTTGATAGGTGACTTTAATTCAACAATTCACCTGGATAAAGTAGAAGGAAATCAATCTAGTAAGCCTTTTGTGAGGACTTAAAAAACTGCACTAACTTTATTGAAGTCACCAATCTCCCCAAAGGTGGCAACTTCTACACTTGGTTCAGTAAACATAAAGACTCCACCTTCTTGAGGAAAAACTAGATAGAGGCTTGTCTAATCATCTATGGTCTCAAACATTTTTTAACTCCTATGCATTTTTTCCAAAATCCTAGCATATTTAACCATTCTTCTATTCTGATTTCTTTAGATTCTGTGCATCTACTAGTAAAGTACCCTTTCAGGCTTAATAATTATTTAATTAACATCCCTGGTTTTGAAGATGCAGTGAAAAAAGGGATCAATTCCTACTTCAAAGGTTCTAAATAGTTCTAATGCTCTAGGAAGCTTAGCTGCACCAGAGAAGAAATCAAAGTCTTTTAAAAAGTAAATGTTGGATACCTTCATCACTTACAAAACACTACCAAGGAGACTCTTGAAAAAGCTCAAATTGATCTATATTTGGACTCACCAATCGCTCATTTCAACAAGTTAAAATGCAAGCTTCTTCTAATTTCATTAAGGCAGCTGGATTTGATCGTTCTCTTTGGAAACAAAGGTTCAGGATCAGATGGTTAATAGAAGGAGACATGAATACTTCTTTCTTTCACACAGTTTCCCAAGCTAGGAAAGCTTCTAATATAATTGTCACTTTGGACTTGAATGGCACTCAACTTTATACTTAAGATGAATTCAAATCTAAAGCAGTGAATTACTTCACTCAATTGCTTAGAACCTCCTCACCAATAACATCTTCATCAAGACTTCTTAAACAACTACTTCATTAGAAATTATCTCTAAGTGAAGTAGATATTCTATCTACCCTTGTAGCTCCAAATGACATAAAGTCTGTTATCGAATCTCTAGCTTAATGCAAAGGCCCTGGTCCAAATGGTTTCAATATCCTATGTTTCTATAAACACTAGAGCATTTTGAAGCAAATAGTGATTGGTGCAATCTAAGAATTTTTCAATAAGAGGATTCTTTTGAAAATACTTAACATAACTTTCATCACTTTGATCCCCAAATGCAAAGACCATAAATCCCTCATGGACTTCAAACCAATTTCTTGTTGTTCCTCTATTATAAAATCATCTCCAAGGTAATTACAGAAAGACTCAAAAGTATTCTCCCAAGCCTGGTTAATTCTTCACAATGTGCCTACATTCCAAAGAGACACATAAGTGATAACATTGCAATTACATAAGAATTATTCAAACTGTACAGTAGAAATAATGCAAGTAGTAAGAATTCTACTCTCAAAATTGATTTTAAAAAATTTTATGAATAAGTGGACTAGAATTTCTTCCTTAATATATTAAAGGCATTTGGATTCCCAGGTACCTTTATTGACTTGATATCCCAATGGATCTCTTCAATCTCTTACAAAGTCTTACTTAATGGTCATACTGCTTCTCCCATTTAAGCAACTAAAGGCATAAGGAAAGGGATCCCATTTCTCCTTACCTGTTTGCTTTAGTCTCTAAATTTCTAACCATATTGCTTAAAAGAACTGCCTATAGCAACTCATACTATAAGTTTCATGTGAAATGCAATAAGCTTAACACAGTGAGCCTTAGTTTTGTTGATGATGTGTTTATCTTTTCTAAAGTATACATCAAATACGTTAACATCATCTATAAGGTATGTAAAATGTTCAACTCACTCTTTGTTCTATCCATAAACTCTAACAACTCAAGCTTATTTGTCTCTTTAAGTGTTTTTTACTTAGCTTCAAGGTTCTCTACTATCACTTGTTCAATGCTACGTACTCAACTTCCTATTAAATATCTTAGAGTCCTTATCTCCTTTATTAAGCCCACTTTTACTGACTTCAATCCTTTTATTTGCAAAGTTAAAAGTAGAATAGACAGTAGAGCTCCAAAGCTTTATCATTTGCAGGAAGATGCCAATTAATCAATTCAGTTCTGATCTCACTATCTTGTTATTGGGCCTCACATATTATTTTTCCATTTCAAATATCAAAAAGCTGGAGAAACTTTTCAAGAATTTCCTATAGAAAGGTAATGGTAAGGGAAGTAATAAAGTCAAATGGTCAAAACTTTCTTATTAAAGATTTATGGTGGACTAGACATTCTTTTAATGAAAAGCCTTTGTTCAATTCTACTAACCAAGAGGCTTTAGAGACTACTTACAAATATAAATTCCCTATAGGTCAAATGGATTCATTCTTTTTGCATCGAAGATCATATTTTGTGTAATGTTAAGATACCTTCCACCTCTTCATCACTATTCAACCGTCTGCTTAAACTCAGAGAAACCATCAAGAGCTATTGTAAGCATAAAGTCAATGATAGAAAAGCCACCTTCTTTTAACGTGATAATTGGACTCCCTTTGGACCTTTAGCCTCTATCTTGAATCCTAATTCCCTCTTTGCTACTCTTCATACAAATATTATAGTGGATGAAGCTTTGTTAAAGTTAAATGGTTTTAAATCTCTTAGTCTTTTGCTTTTAAAACTTTTCTCTCTTCTCTTATCTTAAATATTGCCAAACAAGATGAAATCAAATAGTTACTTATTATAATGGTACATTTTCTAATTCATCTTGTTGGACACTGATTAAAAGTCCTAACCAAATTGTTTCGTAGACAAACTATTGTGATTTAAGAATAATTCAACCTATAACTCAATCATTTCCTAGATGGCAATCAAAAATAGGCTATCAACAATGGATAGAATAACTTACTACTTAGCCATTTCTAATTAGTGCATTTTATGGAAATCTTCATCTAAAAGTATAGAACATATTTATTTTCAATGTCAATTCAGTCAATATGCTTGGAAACTTATAATTCAGCTCTGTCACTTAAATTTCCCCCTTTTTCATGGTCTGGTATTATCAAAACTTGACATATGAAGGGTATTTATGGGGTTTTCAAAGTAGCTTTCACCTACTTTGTTGCTTCCACATGGAAGAAAGAATAACATAATTTTTGGAGATACTATTAACACTAAAGATACTGCTTTTTAAGCATTATGTAATAAAATCAAACCTCAGATCTTAATCTTCAAAGATAGTTTCAGCTTTAACATTTAATGCCAAATGACCTAAAGAATTAGATAATCTTTTGCTATCTAGTCCATTGCTTCTTATTTTGCTATTGTGTTGATAATCTGGTCTGTGCATATTTGTTTTGATCAAACTTATTGTAAACTTATTTCTCCCTATTAATTCAATTTCTATTTTTTAAGAAAATATTGTACTTAAAAGAGATAGTGAAATTAGTTTATATTTTGTTGATGTTTTTATTGATCTATCTTATTATTAACTTATTATAAATTTTCTTAAATAATTTTTAAGAAAATAAAGAAAAATTATTTAGTTATCAGACTAGCCCCTGATATCACCTACAAAGGCATCATACTAGGGTGATAATGAGAAAAAAGATATAGAATTAAAATTAACTCCAAACTTAAAGATTATAACTCATAGAAAGAACTTAGGAAAGGACCTACTTGCACATATTAGTTTGGAAATAGAAGAGCTCAAAAGAGGTTGCAAGGCATAAACTAATGGATTCATAAAACTATTATTAGAATTAATGAATCCCTTTATATTAGCAAAAATCTTGGGTTTATTCTTGAATGCGAGCCATAAGATAAAGGAAGAATTTGGAGGAAATTAGCTTTCACTAAATGCAATATATACTTAGAGCTTTTAGGAGGTTGAAGTAAGAGTTAGTAATGAAGACCTTAAAAGAGTAGGCAAGCCAAGTTACTTTATCCTTAGCTTCCATATTAGGAGAGTAATTGGGAATGTTCTTTATGATTCATTCAAATCCATGAAAAGATAACTCTATTGGACATTGGTAATGATTAAGCTTACCTTAGCCTCGAGGGGGACTAAGAGATTGAGGTTACTAGGTCCTTGAATATAATGTAGGGGACCTAAATTGTTCCAATTATCAAACTAAAAGTGATTATCATTTTCATTCTCTATAAGGTTCTTCATTAGTGGTCGAATAACTTCCTTTACCTTAAAAATATGTTTAAAAGTTTATAAATAGATTTTTTTAAGGATGATCTACAAAAGATAAGATCCCTGATGACATAGGAGTGATTTGTTTAACTTAACGGATTCTTTATCCTTGAATAACTTCTATATAGCATCTGATTTATCTGTTTGATACTCATAATGCCTAAGCTACCTTATTCTTTAGAACTACAAACCTTACAATTTAACTCTAGCACAATGCCCATTATCAGGAGATCCTTGCCAGAGAAAATTCTTAAGAAGTCTCTCCCATCCCTAATGACTTTATGAGGCAAGTTAAGGTCATAAACCTAATGCATATTTAGGTTGATAAGGACAGAAATTATAAGTTAGACTCTCCTCGTATAAGTTAGAAGTTTATTATTCTAGTAAAGTAGCATGTTAAGGATAGTATCAAATAAAGGCCCATAATCTTGGTAATTGATTCTCTTATCAATAGTAAGAATTCCCAAATACTTAAATGTTAAAGAATGAAGCTTATGGCCAACAATGGATGAAATAGTGTTAGTTATACACCAAACATCCAGTTAGACAAAAAGACTACTTTTGGATTTGTTAACTAAAAGGCTTGACATTGAGTTAAATATCTCTAGGCATCTTTTATCTATAAAGCATCCAGTAATTGAAGCATTCCATATTTTAGCTCTAGCTTTTGGAGAATTTCCAAATATGGAGAGATGACATCTTTATCTTTGGAAGAGCAATGGGGAAGAACTTGAAAATACTAAAGGATGAGCTTTCACCCCCAATTTGATTTTAGGATCTCTTTGGATGGGTTTAAGGAGCCTGAGGCAAAGGAGGGGAAAACATAGGGATGAAGGATGTAAAGGCAACTAAAGGAGCAGGGACTTTCTTAGTTGGTAGAGAAGTGAGGGAGAATTATTTTAATAAAGAGTTAGGGTTCAAGGGGCCAGAGACTTAGGAACTGAGGGCAAAATTAGGAGGAAGAGTTGGAGGTTGAGACAGAGGCAAATAGGATAAGGAGAGTTGAGGTAAGGAAGAGAAAAATAGGAAGTGAGAAGAGAAGGGGCTAGATAGCATGTACGAATAGATGGCAGAGGAAGTTGGTTTCTGGACATTTAAAACCCAATTTCCTCCATAAATTCTCTGATTTAAATGTTGAAGTTTTCACATTTCTACCTTTTATTATTAGAGGGGCAACTGTCCATTGAACTACCAAAGAAAAAGGGTAAACCAATATGATCATGAAATTGCTAGAGGATTGGAAAGCGAGAGCAAATTCAGGAGGAAGAGTTTAAGGTTAAGATAGAGGCAAAAGGTTAAAGAGAATTGAGGTGAGGAAGAGAAATAGGTGGTGTGAGAAGAGAAGGGCTAGATAGCATGTGTGAATAGATGGTAGAGGAAGTCAGAGACATCTTTCATTTTACTAAAGAAAAAAAACCATGAAAAGGCAATAATGGGAAGAAGTCATAAAAGAATCATTACAAAAAATAATAATATTAAAGGACAAAAAAAGGAAGACAATAATGGGAAGAATTTAAAAAGAGGATGATCTTTTTATTTAAATGAATGTGCATGAGATATTTATGTATGCTTCTTTGACATATAAGTGAATGTGTTATGTAATAATGTAATGAGAAATTTATGTATGCTTACTTAACATATATTACATCTTTTGTGTTATAAATAATTATCTCCTTATTTATAACCTTATGCAACAGATATTACATATATAATAATCATTGAATTATATATGTAATGCTTATCTTATTATAAACTTACTATTCGATTACATTTTCAAATAATAAATTTCATTTTGTTGTATCTTACTAATCCTTTTAATAATGGATTAATGTAAATGCCTTAACTAGTAACAAGGTTGGAAATGTTTGATCTTTTATTAATATGCTAAACATTCATCTTAAGTTGTAATGATGAAATCCATACATAAAATTTTAGGAAATTAATTATAATCCAATCATGGATTCAAGGAAAAAAATTTTCACAATTTTATGATAGGATTAATTAAATAATTTGAAAATACAAATCATAAATAAAAAGGTCAGATATACCTAATTTGAATTGCTATATAAAATTTTCTTCTGAAATTGCCAACCATAAGCTGTCCGCATGTCCAGTCTCTAATATTATCCATAAAGAAGAGAAAAAGAACTCAACACTTGAGAGGAAAAGGCATGAGTGCTAGCTTGCCTTCCTCTTATTTGTACAAAAAGATAGAAGAGTTCCTTTATTATTAAAATTAAACTTGTTAATTGTAATTATCGTCAAAATCTAATTATAGACACAATTAATTTTAATAAAATCAAATATCTCATATTTAGTTCCTAAAGCTTTTGAAACTTCAGGCTAAGTCCAATTAATTTAAATTTCTCTTTTTAATTGTTCTTTTATGTATGACATTTAATGTTCCTAATATGTTGCGATGATTAAAAAATTATAATTATAACACATAATTAGACTTAGATAAATTTAAATTTCTTTTAGTTTATTTTAAATTCTCTAATTAAATAATTTATAATCACATATCTATATTGATATCTAGCAACATGTCATGACCACTTAAATATTAAGAATGTCAAATAGTTTGACTTAACTATTTATGCATGGTTATATTTTATAACTTAATCATTTCTTTGTACTATATTTTAATTAGTTTAATGGAATTAATCTTTACTCTTTAAAATTCAATCATATTCATTCTTGCTAATAAGAAATTAATTTATAATTTATATTTGAAAATATCTTTTCAAATCTCAATTCAATATGACTTTCTTAAATCAGTACTAATTAAGAATAGCGAAATATTCTCTCTAATTCCTTTAAAGTGATGAATCCTTTATTTACTTACACAACTATCTTCATACAGTTCATACTATATCCAAGTACTATTAATTGAGTTATCCTAAATAAAATATCTCATAAATAGCATTAAAACATAGCAATTCTCATATGAGATACTTTGATAATCTCAAGTCTAAAGATTAATTATATACGACTATCATAATGCTTATGAGGAAGTTATTCTATAATAAAAATCCACACATTTATTTAAGTATCTCTATTCTTTAATTTATGAGATCAATTACTTTTTTCATAAGAAAGAAACATAATGTATGCTAGTTTTACTATTCTATGAATGTCCCATCATAATAGAACTACAATTAGGAAGAATTTTGGAATAATACATAAATGTAAATTGAATCTCATAATTATGATCTCATCATAATTTTAATTACACAGTAATTATTCTAGGGATTTTACTTCTACTATTAAAATATTGAATACAATTAAAAATACATAAAGATAAATAGTATCTTTAGTTAATTATATCATAAAATCTACAATCAACTGCTTGGCTATAAGGCATACACTAATAATCTCCTACTTATATTAATTCAATTGCTTAAATATCTTATACCATATCTTAATAAGACGCTCATACTAATATTGGGATAATGGTTTTATGAAAGAATTCTATAAGTTTCTCTATAGTAATCACTTGCTTAAATCTTATATCTCTCACTTCAATTATCATTATAATTGAGTCTAAAAGTGCATTTTAAACCTCAGTGTTTACAATAGAATATAAAACAAACCCTAACGTTTGAAAGCATTCCAATTGAGCCTTAATGTTTTCAAAGCATTCAAAATAGATCTTAAGTGGATGGAAAATTTAACAAGGTTAACTTCTTATCAGTTAAATGCCACGTCAATTCTAACATGATATTATTTTTATTTTCAAATAAAAGTGAGCCATCTTACCCTCTGGCAAGTACGACCCACTGTCTAAAATGAATAAACTGTGGTCCCTATTGCTACGTGACTATAGGACCTACTTTCTAATTAATTTAAAAGAATTAATTACATGGCAATTAGGCCTACTTTCTATTTAAAAATATAAAAATAATGTCATGTTAGCATGGATATGATATTTAACTGATAAGGAGTTAACCTCGTCAAATTTTTTGTCTATTTAAGGTATATTTTAAATGTTTTGAAAATGTTAGGATTTAATTTGAATACTTCAAAATGTTAGTTATTAAGTTATATTCTGCTGTAAACATTAAGATTCAAAATTCAATTTTAGCTTTATAATTAAAAGAAACAACTTAAATATATACTTCGATCTTTAATGAGACCTATACTCCTTTCATATGCACAATGACTCTAATGTTCTATAGTATATTAATGTTTGAACAAAACAAGGAACTATATCAAATTCATTAAGGAACTTATTGATCCAAATAATCATTTCCACTAAATGAAAGGGGTATTATGACTTGATTAGCAATGACGCTACATTAGAGCCTTTCCGATCCTAAAATAATGTTCTTTCTAATTAAAAATATACCTTAACTAAGATTTACTTCTCAAATTAATATCTACGTAACACTAAACTTAAATGTCAACTCATAAATGCAATAACGGCTTTCTTTAATAGGCAAACAACTTTCGCATGTGTCTCTATAGATCTAATTCTCATAATTAAGTTATTATATTTTCATAACTAATTAGAGTTGGTCTTGGACTATCATATTTTTAATAATTTAAAATATAACTTTTTTCTATATGATCAGTTTTTCTCTAAATACTCCCATTGAATAGTGCAACTATACTCCCACTAATCTTATAAAAATGAACAATCATTGACAGGATGTCATTTAGTCCTACAAATTAAACCCTAAAATTCTACACACATAGGATAGGTAAGTAAGGTATCGATCCCACAGAGACCTATAAAATATCCACTAATTTTTTTTCAAGTAAGCAAGAATGCAAGTGAATTAACTAGATGCAAAACTAAGCTAAAAACAAGAGAACAAATCACGAAAAGAACAC
>JANZXP010109255.1:0-18614 GCA_027576715.1 Erythroxylum flavicans
AATAACTAACCCAACAAACAACATATATAAATAATTAAGCAAATAATAAGCAATTTAGCAAAAAATTAGGATCCAATATAGATATTGGTCCACATGTCACACATTATTGCCTCCATTTGTCACTCCATAATTAGTCCATTTGTCTTTCATCTAAGCTACCAAATGTCACACTTCTGATTGTGTCTTATTTCTACATTTTTCCTAGTCTAAAATACCTTAAATTTTTAGAAATCTCCAAAATGTCGCCAAAAATACTAAATCAATTATAATACACACCAATTCAATTTTCAAGACAAATAATTCACAATTCACATTTTAATCACATTAAAATCACTTATACCTAAAAAATGTCAATGAAATGCATGTATAATTATTTAAATGATTGTCAACATTATTCATATGTATGAGTATGCTATATGATGCATGAATTGTGTTTCTAAATTCTCAATAAGCTCTCTTGTATGCTATCCTAGGGTTCTAATCCTGATCATAGAATAATGAGATGTTAATGATTCCCCCATTCTAATCATTTTTCGCATGTTTTCTTTAATTTGTTTTCATTAGGTTTATTTTATTTTATTTTCTTATTAAATCTAAACCCCCATTACCTAAACATTAATTAATTTCATTTCATAAGCTAACCGAACACTCCCTATAGGATTGACCTAGACTCACCACTCCTACAGTAGTAGTCTAGGTATTTTATTTTAACTACCATTATGACGTGCATCTCACTAGAGAGTATGATATTGGTACGAGATTCACCGTCAACTTCCTTATCCAAGAGTTCATTTGTTTTCTCATTCTTATTTTACCTTCTATTGCATTGTTAAACTTGTTTCATTTGAACTTATTTCCTCAGTTAATGCTTTGATAGCCCATTTCTGTTTATTTACTTTGTTTATCACTTTGATACTTCTCTGTTATTGCTATTAAGGTACATGAAGATGATGAACTGTATTTTGTTATAGTAGTACTGTAAAGGCAATCACCTTTTGATTAATAAAGTATGAAGCAAATTTTCATTTATTTTATGTTCGTTTATTTTTGAATTGATGTCGATCTTAAGTCAAATTAATAAAGTCCATGATATAAAACATAGCATGAAGAAAATCATGATGCAATCATGATAATGGGATTCCTATCATGTGAAATTATGTTAATATCTAAATTATCCCTAGTCATAGGATTAATAAGATAGAACATTATTAATCTAGACGGACTAGCACATGTTATACTTCTTGATTTGATTAAGCAGTTGATCTCACAAACTATAAGCATGAGATGTTTAGAGTTAACATGTGGTTGCTTACTAAGAGTAGTAAGTACATTGGATGACCTGCTATGAGATTCTCATATGGATGATCTATCAAATGTCAATGATTAATTTGATCATAACAACGGTGCAAATATCTTTAGAATTAAGGCACTAAAGGATATCTTAGATACTGATCCTATGCTTTAACATCACTCCTTGTTGCCTTAAGGTGAGGTCGCTCATTGGGTGTGATTAGGTGCAGCTATCGGTATTCAAAGGTAATTGGGTAGCCAAAAAAGAATTCAACACTCCTGATGTAACACACCACTACTATAGAGCATACGCCCAAATATCCAGAGGACATTCAAGAACATACCCTGCAAAAATGGCATGTTAGAGCAATTTCTTTAACTTATTATGGCATCATACAAAACATAAGTATTTCTAAAGATCAAAACTCCTCATTATATTCACAAAATGGAACTGACTTACATTGTCATTACATTCCATAATCTATATTTACACAGAATATAACATTTTGGAGTTTAAGGTTCTATAGAAAATGTTCAACATGAAAGGAGAAGTTAAACAAAAGTATTCTATCTAAACTCCGTAGGTATCAGCTGACTAGACCTTTGAGCCATTCTTATTTCCAAAATTGATAATACTAGACTTCTATTATTATATCACCTTGGAAGTTAGGTCTCCCTTGTACCTGAAAAATCATCGTTTACAATTTTGATGAGTTTATGAACTCAGTGAGTAAACCATCGTTGATGTATTCACTCAGGTCAGAACATAAAAATCACAAGTATAAGCCAAATTCATAAGTGTATTTCCTAATTCAATAGATGTATCACATCACTCAATATTGAATACCATATCATAATATTTCAATAATACATCATGAACTAAAAATAGTTAATTTAATGATTTCAGAATAATTCAATCATTTATCTCAATCATTCATATCATCAACATGTACACAAACATTGCATATCATTATATCAACACGATTTAGTAATTCATCGCAATCATTCACATGGTACGTGTAAAGATGTATATATATATAAATGCAAATACATATGTGACTTTACTTTCATTTTTACTTTTTTGTAACTGAGCATCTATTTACCGCCCCGTATTTGTTGTGAATACTGGGCTCATTTCATATTCTATCTCATACCCATTATGGATACTAAGCTCATTAATACCGATCTTGTGGTTTTTTATGGATATTTCCAAGCTTTAAACTCCTTTTCACACTAGTCACTCCAGTCACAACTCCTTTATCTGATCATGTATAACAATGTGATGGAATGCATCAATTCACATAATATGCTATCAATAACTTTCATTCAATTTGCATATTCATTTATAACATTCATCAGATCTGATTCCAGCATTTAACATTCAGTTGAGTACACATTTTCCATATTCACATACAATTAGAAAGAACTTCCAATACAATCCTAAATATTAAACTCTTCAGACCATCAATGTCCAGAATTATCACAATCATATCAATGACAGTTCAATATCTAAAAGTTAATCGAAAACAACTCAGTCATAGTGAGAAAACATCTAGGTTAACTCACAGTAGGCTCCAGATAAGTTATTACCTTGATGACCCAGCAATGTCTGGATGCTGACGTTCAATTTGTGCTTCTTTAGTCATGCAATACATATATATAATTCACACATTACTAAGTTGATCAATCATATGAATATTCAATCATACACATATATGTGTCATGTTTAATGCATGCTCAATTGACCTTTCCGGGTATGTAACTATTCATAAATCTTGACCATTCAAACATCATATTTTGCATACTACCATTTTGCAATCAGGTTTGTACCTTTAAGTTAGCTTGATTTACTCCAAATTCATCAGCCATACTTTACACTTATCCTTGAACATTTTCATGATCAAAAGCCTCTTATAACACACACATAATTGTTACTTTAAATATGAAATTTCAGTAAGCTAGGCCTATACATTCACCAAACTTTTTCCAGCAATGTATATTTATACATTTACCCAATTCTCATTCATAAATACCCCATGTTCTTCAATGCATATTCATCCATACCTTATACACATTACTCATGTCCTTAAGATCATCTTTGCATTAAAAGAACTCATTTATTCCTTTAACAACTCATAATTTCTAGAGTTGAACTCAACCACATCAAAACAGTCCATTCTTTAGATTATGAGCATTAAAGTAATTAATCAAGCAACAATATAGGCTCATTCCTAGCCTGAATCAAGTCCAAATATACCAATTTAGAGTGAAATTTCTCAGCTGGTTCAACATGTACACAAGGCTAAAATTAAAATTCCAGAATTTGTCATCAACATCACTAGTGTGTGTAACTTTACTACCTTCAATACTTTACAAATTTTACAAGCTTAGAGACATCACTAATGTAACATCGGATTCTTTAAGCCCTTTTGTATTGGTTTGTACTTGGAGATACTACTATATATTTTTATATATATATGGTTGTATATGAGTTCAAAAACTATATTTGAATCCTTTCGGTATATATGTTAGTGATATATAATGTTATATGCCCTTATATGAACTTAGAGTTCATCGGTATGCGAAATCTTAGAGATTTCTGACATATAAACGTCTAAGTGTGTAAAATCGATTCTTGTGGATGGATATGGTCATGGTGGTTGAGTTAAATGTGTTCTAACACCTTAGAGTAATTGGACATGATTGATAGACTTATTGGACACTTAGAAAGCTTAATTTGAAAAGTTGATGTACATAAGGGCATATTTACAACTTGTTAAAAGTTAAGGGACTTAAATGTAATTTTTCAATTCTTGGAAGACCAATATATAATTTTATAAAGCTAAGGAACTTAATTATAATTTGAAAAAGTTCGAGGACCAAAATGAAAATAAAAGTTTTAGCCATTCTCAAATTTTGGGCTTAATTGTAAATTTAGGAAAAGTTTCAAGGGTATAATGGTAATTTCACATAAACTAAGGGCAAAAAGGTAAATTCACCATATTTGGTCAAAGAAGGGTCAAAATTCTAGAAACTTCTTCTTGTATGTGGCTGTGCACCCCATTATTTGGCATTAAAATACTTTGTTTTAATTAAAAGAAAGGAGAAGAAAGAAGAAGAGAGGAGGAGAAGTGGAAGTTTCGGCCATCACTTAATCTTCACCAAGTTTTTGATTCTCCAACCTAAACCAAGGTGTTTTAAGTTAATTTGGGATCAAAGAACTCAAATCTATCCTTAGATTTGAGAAATTCTCAAAGGATTTTAAGATGCCACCAAAGGAAAATTTAGGTAAATTTTGTCTCATCTCTCTCTATGTTATGATTTGAGTTTGGTATTAAGATATGTTGTTCTCTATGCTTGAATATGCATGAAACACGATTTAGATGTATGAAATGAGTCATGGAGAAGTTTCCTTAAGCCAAAACTAAAATGCCCTATCTTTGGTGAAAGTTTGCGAACTTTTGAATATCTTTTGAAATTGATAGTTTAAATGAACTCTATGATGTTAATTGTGTATGTATAATGTGAATTGATGATGAAAAATGAGGGAGATGTCCATTGGAACGAGGCTTTCAATTTTATGCCTTTAGGTGTTTGATAAAATGTCTAAGTGAACTTGGCTTAGGATTTAAGGATTTTGATGGTGTTCATTGGAAAGAGGCTTTCATGTTTACTTAGAGTAAACTTGAAAAGTTGCTTAGATTAATGAGTAGTAGCCTAATGCGCTTGGATAAAAATTTGCTTAATTATGCTTTGAAAGGTGTAAGTATTAGACCAAAGGCATTAAATGCCTTAGAAAATGCAAAAGAAAGCTTATGTGAATAATAGGGGAAGTAACCATGTGAGAAGCTTCAAAGTCGAATCCTATAATTTAAAATTTGTGATATTGTGTTTTATACACTTATGTGATAGTGTATAAATATGAGATATATATTTGAGTAGTAAATACATTGCATTAGTATATATAAAGGCTCGGGAGTTGTGAATCAAGGAACTCGCACTGAGGATTGTTAAAGTCAAAGGAGTGTATACCTTCTTTTAAGGTTAGTTAGGGAAAACATATCTCTCAAATTGGACTGGGACAACCATGACATGTATAATGACTTGTATGTGAATTTTAGACCTAGGTAATGTATAGTAGAGTTGAATCTCAAATAGATGCTAGTATACTTATGTATTAATAAATGACATTGTTTTGAATAACTCTTTACACTTGAAGTGAAACTGATGTTTTTATTTCGTATTTGGAGGAATGATATTGTTTTCAACAAACCTACAATTGTAGTGTAAAGGACAATGTTTTACTTTCTGAAACTACATTTTTTAGTAACTTTGCGCTTGGAGTGCAAAAGATGACTTTCACTACATGAAATAACGTTTTGGAACTTATATATGCATAATTGAGTCATGTATGCTGCATATATGTGTTCTTTTTTCGTTTAGAGCTATGGTAAGGTTCCATTTTATCGATTAGACCGATAAATAAAGGCATGGTACCTTACTTGATTTTATTAATAAATATTTGTATATGATTTTTTTTTGAAATTGGTGAGGTAACAATTGGACAATCATGTGTTGGGCACCATAAATTAAGCGACCTTTATACCCTTGACGTTGGTAGATAAAAGTCTGGTCCTTGTAACGATACCATTCGACAGGACTCGCGGGTTATTGCACACCTAGAGGTCTGGTCACTGACAAGGTCATCACCTAGGGTCATGATGCTTTTGTCGACTATAGTCTGGACTCACCACAGATGAAAGTCGAACCAACACTGAGATTTGGTGGGCTTACACACTAGTTTGGCCAATTAATGGTGACACATATAATTATCTTATTATGAGATTTAGCATCCTGACGAGATTTGATTTTTACATATGATACTTTTCTCCTCGTGTGTACTGGAACTGGAGCCTATGTTCACTGAATGAGTGATTAATAGGCTAGGCCTATATGGTTCTTAACCAGTATGGCATAAGTCATAGACTAGGTCTATGTGGTTCTATGTCATGCATATTGACTTCATAGGTGGTTATGTCCATGTTAGATATGTAAAACTGTCCTTAGGTTATTTAAACCGTTTTGGTGTGTACCAGGTTCTATTTGTGATATATGTTTTTTTCCTACTCACTAAGTACATAGTGTACTCACCCCCTCTGCTTCCCAACCATGCAGGTTAATTAGGTGAGTTTGAAGTTCTGAGTGGATCGTGCGGTCTTTTGACATTTTCAGGGTATTACTGCACGTAGGTCGTCTCTGTTTTATACTTTTGCTGTATAGTAGCTCATGATCATGTTGATATGCTTTATAATTTTGTAAATTAACTCTTGACTATCTTATGGTTTGTAAATGACCTTATGTGTGAACCTTTTGTGTTGCCCAAATGTTTTTAAAAATATTCAATTAGCCTTGCATAGTCAGGTTAATGGTACCATGAGTATCCTTAGCCCAGGTATACGGCAGTTATCATGTGCCCGATGTGGTTCCAGGTCGTGACAAAATCTTTCTCTATCTCTTGTAGCAAAATTTTAATTTCATTCTCTATTTCACTTATTGTATTAATTTCAAGCTATTTCTTTATCTCCTATTACTGAATTTCAATTTCATTCTCCATTTTTATGTCGATGGATTCGATGTTTTCTATCATATTATAAAGTATAAGACTATTCCCCTTTTCATTGTTGATATTCTTTCCTCTTAAGAAGTTAAGTTCCATTAGCTCATAAGAATCTCCTCTTAGAAACTTCTTAGTTATTGGTATCCATTTCTTACCTTGTGAGATAAATTTGGTCTCTATTAATAAGAGATTGATGCACAATCTTCAAATAGCTTACATCCTCACCAAACCTCATAAATCATGTTAGTTTTGGTAGGTCTTGATGTATATCAACCACTAAAAAAAATTCTTACATAGCTCACACATTTCATCTTAGCATTGCCTTCATTAATGTAAATTGGTTTCCGAATATAAATTGCCAAGTGATTGAGGCCTCTATTAGTCCAATATTCCAATAACATATTATATATGTTAATCTATATAGGAACCTGTTTATGCTTTAATTTTTTTAGATTAATGCCTAGTTTCCATTTTGAATGAAAGTGTGGTTTGCTATTGTAGTTATAAAGACTAATTTCTAAGACTCTCTGGGCACTATATATAGGGTCAAATTTTAATAGAAATTTTTTCTTATTTATTAGAACTTCATTCAAACCTGACTTCCTTCAGTGATTTTGTGCATAAGCATTTCATTATAGGAAAATTTGGTCACTTATATAAGAAAGAATCAATTTGATTCCCATTTAGAAGCACAATTACTAAGGACTTCCATTAGAAGAGTAAGAATTGTAACTACACATGAGGATTTAGGTGGAAAAAAGTGAAAATTTTTAAAGGAGATAAGTCACCTAACGCATGTCTCTAAAAAGGCTTAAAGGTTAATTGATCAGAGGGAACAGAGTCCTTGGGTTGAGGAGGAGAGGCTTCAAAAGGACTAGGAGATCTTGGAGTTAGTATGGTTTATTAAGTAGGAGTTAAAAGAGATAAGTTTACTGAGTGAGAATGAAACTAGTAGAGTGGCAGATATAAGAGGGGGAAACCATACAGATTATAGTTACTACTTTGGTTAGAAGAAGGTAATTTTTTAGACATATTAATAAAGAAAGTAAATATTTAACAAGCTAATAAAAATGTTTAAAATGTAGTTACTAAAAAATGAAAAGGAAAAAAGCAAGGAATGAATAAAGCAACTAAACATGAATAATCACGAAGGATATGAAAGGATAAGTTAGGAGAAGGAACTAGCAACAAGAAGCAACTAAGGACAAGATAAGTTCATCAGAAAGAAGAAAATAACTAGCAGTACAGAAATAACTATATTCACAATCAAAAAAGCAAAAAAAAAAAAAAGGAATTGAAAGTTAAAGGAAGAGTTAGGGAAAAGACTAAATCAACAAGAAGATACAGGTAACTTGGCAACTAGAGAGAAAGCAGAGCTTTTCACACTAACTATGATTTTTGTTAGAATGCTCATCAATTTTTTTCAAGAGGATAATTACGTTATACTATTATAAAAATGTATTCTTGTATCTTGATTTGAGTAATTGTAGTTGTATTTCGAGTATTCAACTTTTGTAATGTCTAATTCTAATTTGCCCAATGTTATATGAATAACTAAATTTGATAAATAGTTTACATACCATGTTATTGTCTTTGGCATCTATTATTTTTTATAGGTAATCTTATTATCCTTGTACCACTATTTAATTCTCATTTGATTTGTAGCATAATTTGTATAAGGTAAACACTTATAAAGCAAAAACCTTTTTAAAATCTAAAGCACTTATTTAAACTATATATATGTTATATAGTAATAATAATAGTCATCATCATCATCAAAATGACCTTTCCAAGGTTCAAATAATAATATGGTTTATAAAAATAAAGTAAAAATTGGTGGATAACTTCTCTCAAGCGTTATGAAACTCAATTCAACATCACTTTAATTCAAATGTGAAAATTGATTACATTATCACCTTATAGCTTCATTAAAATAAAAATACCTTTCTAAATAATTCAATTCACTAAACCTAATTTTAATTATTGACAACGTTAGAAATACTCAATTCACCTTTGGAAGAGGTAATCTTAATGATAAGGCCTAAAATATATAAATTCTAAATCAAATATAAACTATGTAATTTTTTCAAAATTAGCACATCATAACTCTTATCATTATCATGGTGACATAAACATAAGAAAATTAATTACAACCTGTTAAATATATAATTTTATACATTGATTGCATTAATTTCCATGAAAAGAACATTCATTAAATTTAAAAGAGATTATTCCAACTATATAATTGATCAAAGGAGCTTTTTTAAAAAGATCAAATGTAAGAAGTCATGTTATAAAAGTTATTATATTAGTGATATTCTAAAAAATATATAAAGGATAAACTAATAGTTAATTCTATCCAATACAATTCAAAATAAGTGTAGCAAATAGATCATAGACAATGGTAAATTAATCATGTACAAAATAATATATCTAGTAAGATTAGAACATATATAGCTAAATTAACTTAAAAGCTGTAATGCTAGACTCTTTAAGCCCTTTTGTATTGGTCTGTATTTGGAGATACTACTATATATTTATATATACAAGATTTTATATGAGTTCAAAAATGTATTTGAATCATTTCGATATATTTTATAATGTTATATGCCTTTATATGAACTTAGAGTTTATCGGTATGCGAAATCTTGGAGATTTCTGACATATAAGCTTCTAAGTGTGTAAATCGATTCCATTGGATGGATATGGCCATGGTGGCTGAGCTAAGTGTGTTCTAATGCCTTACAGGTGATTAGACATGATTTATAGACTTATTGGACATTTAGAAAGCTTAATTTGAAAAGTTGATGTATATAAGGGCTTATTTACAACCTGTTAAAAGTAAACAAACTTAAATGTAATTTTTCAATTCTTGGAAGACCAATATGTAATTTTATAAGGCTAAGGGGCTTAATTATAATTTGCAAAAGTCCAAGGACCAAAATGAAAATAAAAGTTTTGGTCATTTTCAAATTTTGGGCTTAAATGCAAATTTAGGAAAAGTTTGAAGGGTATAATGGTAATTTTAGATAAACTAAGGGCAAAAAAGTAAATTCACCATATTTGGTCAAAGAAGAGTCAAAATTCTAGACCCTTCTTCTTGTGTGTGGCCGTGCACTCCATTATTTGGCATTAAAACACTTTGTTTTAATTAAAAGAAAGGAGAATAGAGGAGGAGAAGAGGAAGTTTTGGCCATCACTTAATCTTCACCAAGTTTTTGATTATCCAACCCAAACCAAGGTGTTCTAAGTTAATTTGGGATCAAAGAACTCAAATCTATCATTAGATTTGAGAAAATTTTTAAAGGAATTTAAGATATCACTAAAGAAAAGTTTAGGTATATTTTGTCTCATCTCTCTCTACATTATGATTTTGAGTTTGGTGTTAAGATATGTTGTTCTCTGTGCTTGAATATGCATGAAACATGGTTTATATCAATGAAATAAGCCATGGAGAAGCTTCCTTAAGCTAAAACTGAAATGCCCTATCTTTGGTGAAAGTTTGTGAAATTTTGAGTATTGTCTGAAATTGATGGTTTAAATGAACTTATGATATTAATTGTGTATGTATAATGTGAATTAATGATGCAAAATGAGTAAGATGTACATTGAAAGCAGACTTTCAAGTTTATGCCTTTATGTGTTTGATAAAATGCATAAGTGAACTTGGCTTAGGATTTAAGGATTTTGATGGTGTGCATTGGAAAGAGGCTTTCATATTTACTTAGAGTAAACATATAACGCCGAATTTTCTAAGCCCTTTTGCATTGGTTTGTACTTGGAGATACTACTGTATATTGATATATAAATGGTTGTATATGAGTTCAAAAATGTATTTGAATCTTTTCGGTATATATGTTAGTGATATATAATGTTATATGCCTTTACATGAACTTAGAGTTTATCAGTATGCGAAATCTTGAAGATTTCTAACATATAAGCTTCTAAATGTGTAAAATTGAATCCATTAGATGGATATGGATATGGTGGCCGAGTTAAATGTGTTCTCATGCCTTAGAGGTGATTATACATGATTTATAGACTTATTGGACACTTAGAAAGCTTAATTTGAAAAGTTAATGTACATAAGGGATTATTTACAACTTGTTAAAAGTTAAGGGACTTAAATGTAATTTTTCAATTTTTGGAGGACTAAATCATTATTTTATAAAGTTAAGGGGCTTAATTATATCAAAAGACTAGGGTTCAAAATGAAAATAAAAGTTTTGGTCATTCTCAAATCTTGGGCTTAATTGCAAATTTAGGAAAAGTTTGAAGGGTACAATGGTAATTTCACATAAACTAAGGGCAAAAAGGTAAATTCTTCATGTTTGATCAAAGAAGAGTCAAATTCTAGACCTTTCTCCTTGTGTGGCCGTGCATCCCACCATAAAACATTTAAAACACTTTGTTTTTAATTAAAAGAAAGGAAAAGAAAGGAGAAGAGAGGAGGAGAAGAAGAATTTTCGGTCATCATCAAATTTCCACCATTCTTTTGATTCTCCAACCAAACTAAGGTGCTTTAAGTTAATTTGGGGTCAAAGACCTCAAATCTATCATTAGATTTAAGAAATTCTCAAAGGATTTTAAGATATCATCGAAGAAAAGTTTAGGCAAATTTTGTCTCATCTCTCTCTACATTATGATTTTGAGTTTGGTGTTAAGATATGTTGTTCTCCATGCTTAACTATGCATGAGACATAGTTTAGATGAATTAAATGAGTCATGGAGAAGCTTCTTTAAGCTAAAACCAAAAGGCCCTCTCTTTGGTGAAAGTTGGAGAAATTTTGAATATCTTTTGAAATTAATGGTTTAAATGAATTCTATAATGTTAATTGCCTATGTATAATGTGAATTTAAGATGAAAAATGAGGAAGAAGTACATTAGAAGGAGGTTTTCAAGTTTATGCCTTTAGGTGTTTGATAAAATACCTAAGTGAACTTAGCTTAGGACTTAAGGATTTTGATGGTGTGCATTGGAAAGAGGCATTCATGTTTACTTAGAGTAAACTTGATTTGTTGATTAGATTGATGAGTAGTGGCCTAATGTGCTTGGATAAAAATGTGCTTAATTATGCTTTGAAAGGTGTAAGTATTGGATCAAACGCATTAAATGCCTTGGAAAATACAGAAGAAAGCTTATGTGAATAATAACGAAAGTAACCATATGAGAAGCTTAATGGCTGAATCATACAGTTTAAAATTTGTAATATTGTGTTTTATACATTTATGTGATGGTGTACAAATATGAGATATATGTTTTAATAGTAAATACATTGCATTGGTATGTATAAAGGCTCGGAAGCTGTGAATCAAGGAACTCGCACCGAGGATTGTTGAAATCAAAGGAGTGTACACCTTCTTTTGAGGTGAGTTGGGGAAAACATGTCTCTCAAATGGGACTAGGACAACCCAAGACATGCATAATGACTTGTATATGAATTCTAAACTTAGGTAATGCATAATAGAATTTATCCTCAAGTAGATGGTAGTATACTTGTGTATTTAATAAATAACATTGTTTTGAATAACTCTTTGCACCTGGAGAGCAACCGATGTTTTTATTACGTATTTGGACCTACACTTGAAGTGTAAATAACAACATTTTAATTTCTAAAAACTAAATTTTTGAACCACTTTGCACTTAGAGGGCAAAAGATGACTTTATTGCATGAAAGAATGTTTTGGAACTTACATATGTATAATCAGGTTATATATACTGCATGCATGTATTCTCTTTTGGCTTAGAGCAATAGCATAGTTCCATTTTATCGGTTAGACCAATAAATAAAGGCATAGTGCCTTACTTGATTTTATTATTCAAAATTTGTATTTGATTTTTGATGATTGGAGAGGAAACGATTGGCCAATCGTGTGCTGGACATAATAGATTAAGCGACCCCCGTACCTTTAACGTTGGTACATAAAAGTCAAGTCCTTGTAACGATGCCATTCTACAGGACTCGTAGGTGATTGCACACTTAGAGGTCTAGTCACCGATAAGGTCATCACCAAAGGTCTTGTCGACCATTGTTTGGACTCACCAGAGATGAAAGTTGAACCAACATCGCGATTCGATGGGTATGCATACTAGTTTGGCCTACTAGTGGTGACACATAAAATTGTTTTGGCTTATTATGATATCTGGCTTCCTAAAGAGATTTGATTTTTACATGTGATGCTTTTCTACTTATATGTACTAAAACTAGAACCTATGTTCAATGAATGAGTGATAAATAGGCTAGGCCAATGCGGTTCCTAACCAATATGGCATAAGCCATAGACTAAGTCTATGTGTTTTTATGTTATACATATTCACTTTATAGGTGGTTATGTGCATGTTAGATGTATAAAATTGTTCTTTGGTTATTTAGACTGTTTTGGTTTGTACTAGGTTCTATTTATGATATATGTTTTTTTCCTGCTCACTGAGTACATAGTGTACTCACCACCTCTACTTCCCAACCATGCAGGTTAATTTGGTAAGTTTGAAGTTCTGAGTAGATCGTACGATTTTTTTACCTTTTTAGGATATTAACACTTGTAGGTAGTCTCTATTTTGTACTTTCATTGTATAGTGGCTCATGATTATGTTGATGTTCTTTAAAATTTTATAAATTAACTCTTGACTATCTTATGGTTTATAAATAACCTTATGTGTGAACCTCTTTATGCTATCCAAATGTTTTTAGAGATATCCAGTTAGCCTTGCATATTAGGGTTAAGGGTATCGTAAGTATCCTTAGCTTAGGTTTGCGATGGTTGTCATGTGCCCGATGTGGTTCTGGGCTGTGACAATTCAATTGATATCAAAGTACGCCTTATAAGGGTGCATATACCTCTCCCTCACAGACGCATTTTTCTAAGGGATGGGAAGAGCAAAACTATGAGGGCTTGGCTGGGCCAAGGCCCAAAAGCGGACAATATCTGTGGGCATATGGTCTAGGGCTATTATAATGGTATCAGAGCAAGGTTTTCTTGCTTTCAAAAGTGTTATTACCATTTTCAAAAGATTCATGATGCTTAGGAGTTGAGTCTGGGTGTCGACAGTCTTTGGTCGAGAACTTGAGTCTCGGATCGTTAAGTTGACATCCTTAATGGTCGGATGATTTAAAACTTGATGAGAATACTTGTCGACATTCCTTGGGGTGTAAGGAACATTGAAGAAGCTAGGCTTAGTCTGATCTATTTTACTAAACAACATCTTTTTCTTTGATTTTATAGTGATAGCATGGTTGGACGAGGAAGGGGTAGTCATCGCAAAGTTAGACCTTAACGATCCGAGACAGAGAAATAAAGTGTTGAAGTCGTTAGATCTCCCTCTCATTATAGTCACTCCTCTTAGAGAGCAAATGGCTTATGATGAAGCATATATGGCCTATGAGGTAAAGGTCGGTGATGCGGTGTTAGAGGCAGATCTTATTCCCCTCGATCTCCAGGATTTTGAGGTGATATTAGGGATTGATTGGTTAGAGAGGCATCGCGCCAGGGTTGATTGTTATAAAAAGGAGGTAGAGTTTAACACTTAGGGTAGAGTCCCGATTAAATTTACTGGTAATCGACGAGTGTTTCTGAGCTGTTTAATATCAATGGTCAAAGTTAAGAAGTTGATTTATTGGGGATGCCAGGCATACCACACACATGTGATTGACACTTCGGCACAGAGGGTTGAATTTAGAGATGTCCTTATTGTGTGTGAGTTCCCCGATGTCTTCCTAGAGGAGTTACTTAGATTGCCACTTGATTGAGAGTTTGATTTTACTGTTGACTTGGTCTCAGGGATAACACTGATATCTTTACCATCGTATCGTATGGAACTAGCTGAATTGAAAGAGCTTAAGGTTAAGTTGCAAGAATTATTAGACGAGGGCTTCATCAAACTAAGTCAATCACCACGGGGAGCACCAGTATTGTTTGTCAAGAAGAAGGATGGGACCTTTCGCTTATGTGTTGATTATCGGCAGTTAAACAGGGTTACCATCAAAGATAAATATCCACTCCCTAGGATTTACGACTTGTTTGATCAGTTAAGAGGAGCTACAGTATTCTCAAAGATGGATTTGAGGTCTAGGTACCATCAGTTGAAGATTGCTGAAAACGATGTACACAAGACTGCTTTTCAGACAAAGTATGGACACTATGAAATTTTGATGATGCTGTTCGGATTGACAAGTGAACTTACAGCATTTATGGATCTCATCAACCATGGTGTTCCATCCTTATTTAGATCAGTTTGTTATAGCCTTCATTGATGACCTTCTGATTTATTCTAATGATAGGGAGGAGCAGCTAAACTTCTCCAGATTGTGCTACAAATACTTCGCAAAAGACAGTTGTACGTGGAGTTTTGAAAATGTGAATTTTGATGATTTAAATGAACTCTTTGATGTTAATTGTGTATGTATAATTTGAATTGATGATGGAAAATGGGAAGAAGTACATTAGAAGGAGGCTTTCAAGTTTACCTTTTGGTGTTTAATAAAATGCCTACGTCAACTTGGCTTACGATTTAAGGATTTAATGGTGTGTATTGGAAAGATGTTTTCATGTTTACTTAGAGTAAACTTGAACTATTACTTGGATAAAAATGTACTTAATTATGCTTTAAAATGTGTAAGTATTGGATCAAAGGCATGAAATGCCTTGGAAAATGCAAAAGAAAGCTTATGTGAATAATAAGAGAAGTAACCATGTGAGAAAGCTTCATGGCCGAATTCTATACTTTAAAATTGTGATATTGTGTTTTATACACTTATATGATGGCGTATAAATTTGAGATATATGTTAAGTAGTAAATACATTGCATTTGTACGTATAAAGGCTTAGGAGGTATGAATCAAGGAGCTCATATCGAGGATTGTTGAAGTCAAAGGAGTGTACACCTTCTTTTGAGGTGAGTTAGGGAAAACATGTCTCTCAAATGGGACTAGGACAACCCAAGACATGCATAATGACTTGTATATGAATTTTAAACCTAGGTAATGCATAATAGAATTTATCCTCAAATAGATGGCAGTATACTTATGTATTTAATAAATAATATTGTTTTAAATAATTCTTTGCACCTGGAGAGCAACCGATGTTTTAATTACATGTTTGGACCTGCACTTGAAGTGTAAATAACATTTTATTTTCTGAAAACTACAATTTTGAACCACTTTGCATTGGAAGGGCAAAAGATGACTTTATTGTATGAAATAATGTTTTGGAACTTACATATGTATAATCGAGTCATGTATACTACATGCATGTATTCTCTTTTGGCTTAAAGCTCCATTTTATCGGTTGGATCAATAAACAAAGGCATAGTGCCTTACTTGATTTTAGTATTCAATATTTGTATGTGATTTTTTATGATTAGTAAGGAAACGATTGGCTAATCGTATGCTAGGCACAATAGATTAAGCGACCCCGTACCCTTGACGTTGGTACATAAAAATTGAGTCCTTATAACTACGCCATTCTATAGGACTCGCAGTTGATTGCACACCTAAAGGTCTGGTCACGGACGAGGTCATCTCCTAAGATTATAACGCTCTTGTCGACCATAGTTTGGACTCACCACAAATGAAAGTCGAGCCAACACCAAGATTCGATGGGTGTGCACACTAGTTTGGCCGATTAGTGGTGACAAACAAATATGTTTTGGCTTATTCTGATATTTGGCTTCCTGAAGAGATTTGATTTTTACATGTGATGCTTTTCTGCTTATGTATACTGGAACTGGAACTTATGTTCATTGAATGAGTGATTAATAGGCTAGGCCTACGTCGTTCCTAACCAATATGGCATGAGCCATAAACTAGGTCTATGTGTTTTTATGTCATAAATGTTCACTTTATAGGTGGTTATATGCATGTTAGATGTATAAAATTGTTTTTAGGTTATTCAGCCTGTTTTGGTATGTACTGGGTTTTGTTTATGATTTTTTGTCCTACTCACTGAGTACATAGTGTACTCACCCCCTCTACTTCCTAACCATGAAGGTCAATTTGGTGAGTTTGAAGTTATGAGTAGATCGTGCAGTCTTTTGACATTTTCGGGATATTATCACATATGGGTAATCTCTGTTTTGTACTTTTGTTGTATAATGGCTTATGATTATGTTGATGTTCTTTAAAATTTTATAAATTAACTCTTGACTATCTTATGGTTTGTAAATGACCTTATGTGTGAACCTCTTTGTGCTGTCCAAATGTTTTTAAAGATATCCAGTTAGCTTTGCATAGTTGGGTTAAGGGTACTGTGAGTATCCTTAGCTTAGGTATGCAGCAGTTGTCATGTGCCCGATGTGGTTCCGAGTCATGACAATATAAAGGATTCAAATTTTTGGCATATGGGAAGCCCCAAAAATGCATCCTCAACTATATAGTGTAAATTGAAGCTAAGGAGTTGTATGATACAGTCAATATCCTATAAAATTGAGGATGGAATATTTCTAGTATGATTGTTGGTCCCCTTATGACCCTATGGAACACCAACTAGCACTTCTACAACTAAAAAAATAAGTATTTAGGAAATCGAACAATCTATGAAGTTCTACCTAATAAGGAGGTGATATCAGGTCTGATAACATATCTTAATATACTAGTCTATTTACTTAATATATCATTGACTCTTAAGGCCTGTTTGGTTGGACGTTAATTAATGGAACGGAACGGAACGAAATGAAATGGAACGGTTTATAATGGAATGGAATGTAATATAGTAAAAAGTTGTTTAGGAGGGATGGAAGAGTTCATAATGTAATGTAGTGAAACATTGTTTGGAAGATAGATGGAATAGAATGAAATATATAATAATTGACTATTATACCCATGATATTAAAATGATTGTTGTAAGAGCTATGATTTTAAAATAGAAATCATGTCTAATTAAAAAATCACGCACAAACGTGACAAATAATTTTTTATATATTTCTATTTTAAAATAATAAAAAGCTTAATAAATGTTTTATTTTTTATTATTAATTATATACAATTTATTATTAATTACATAAAAATATTATTATTAATTTATAAAATGTTTATTAATGAAAATAGAAAATATATAAAAATTATTCTGTAATTGTTTTTATATATTTCTATATAAATAAAATATAAATAAAAAAATTTTAAATATAAATCACATATAATAGAATAAAATTCATTCAATAATTAATAATAATATTTTGATATAATTAATAATAAATTTTATATAATTAATAATAAAATAAAAAATTTTAATAAAATTTTATTAATGAAAACAGAAAATATATAAAAATTATTCTTTAATTGTATTTATATATTTCCATATAAATAAATAATTTTAAATATAAATCACATATAATAAAAAATTATTAAATAATTAATAATATTTTTATATAATTGATAATAAATTGTATATAATTAATAATAAAATAAAATATTTTTAATAAAATTTTTATTGATGAAAATAGAAAATATATAAAAAATTATTCTTTAATTGTATTTATATATTTCTATATAAATATAAATATAAATTTTTAAATATAAATCACATATAATAGAATAAAATTTATTGAATAATTAATAATAATATTTTTATATAATTAACAATAAATTATATATAATTTACAAACAATTACAAAATAATTTTTTATATATTTTCTGTTTTCATTAATAAAAATTTTATTAAAATTTTTTATTTTATTATTAATTATATACAATTTTTATTAATAATATAAAAA